>PVIW01000522.1:322910-468033 GCA_004026585.1 Noctilio leporinus
CCCCTGATCACTGAAGGCCTATCTATTCCTTGTATTCATATACTTGGTTCTGTTTTGCTTGTTGTTAGTTTTGTTCATTATTGTCCCGTAATGGGTGAGATCATATGGTATTTGTCCTTCACTGACTGGCTTATTTCACTAAGCATAATACTCTCCAGTTCCATCCATGTTGTTGCAAAGGGTATAAAAATCTTTTTTATAAAAATGTATCGTGGCTTGTTTTGGAAAACCAAATCCAAATACAAGTCTTAGTACAAACTGCTTCATGTTAAATTTCAGTGAATGAGAAAAACCAGTGTCACACTAAATAATAAGACTTAATCTCCAAGAAGTATGGGTTCTTCATAAAAGAGCTCCATTTTCTAAAATTTACCATTGACCATTTATCACCCTGGCTGGATTGGCTCAGTGAGCAATTGACCTGAGAACCAGAGGGTCACTGGTTCAATTCCCTGGCATACACCTGGGTTGTGGGTCATGTCCCTGGTTGGGGGGCATATGAGAGGCAACCTCCCACACACCAGTGCTCTTCTTTCTCGCTCCCTTCCTTTCTCTCTAAAAATAATTAAAATTAAAAACTTACTTTGCCTTTCTCATCTACTGCTGTGGTGAGCTCTACTGAAATTTCTGGTATACTCCCTGAACTTCCTAAGGCTGGCTCCATGTCTTTCAGGTCAACTTACTGAAAATACTAGGAAAAAATATGGGATAAACTAATTTCCAACTATTCTGAACCCATAAGCACAAAATAGCTGCCCCATAGCGACAGAGGATAGGAAATGTGGTTGGAAACAAGAGCTATCTGGCTTCTGTAAAGCTGTATAGCTTTGTGGGTGAGTCTTAGTTCTGGAACCACGCTTCTTGGTTCAGTTCCTGGCTCCATGATTCATTAGCTGTATGTCGTTAGAGAAGATATTTAACTTCTCTACACTTGTTTCCTTACCTTTAAAATGATAAAAATAGTGCCTAATACCTCAGAGGACTATCATGTGGCTTAAACGAATTAGCATATATAAAGTACTTGAAATAGTAAGCAAGCAATAATTATTATTACATCACCACTTTTACTCTGGGAAAGAGCTCCCTCTCATCACGGAATTAGCACATTCCCCAAAGCAACTTCCCTTCGGCCCCCACAAGGAAAAAACAACAAAAACATAAAGCTTTTCCACAGAAACTAGTTTAAGGTCAGATCTCCGAAACCTCCACAGAAGATGTGTCAGGGATTCCTGATCTAAGCTGAGGCCAGAGTTAGGGATGGTCGCTTATCCCCAAACCTGTCAAATCTGGGACACTTGATTGGCTAAAACTACAGATACTATTTTTACACAAGTAGTTAGCATAGCATTTTCAATTTCATTAAACCTTCATCACAGTCACAGAATGGGAAGAGAAATGAGGCCCGGAGAAAGACTAGTCATCTACTTGCCCAAGGTCACTCGAGTTCTGGGGAAGGGTCAAAGGAAGCAGCTATCCCAACCCCACAAACTCGGGGGGGATGGGGTAGAAGCAGGGCCAAAAGGGCTCCGGGCGTGTTTTGGCGGGCTAGGTCCTGACCCTTGGCAGAGGGTGTAGTCGATCGCCTTCTCTTACCTCCTTGGGGTCTCCGGACCCTGTCAGCATCTTTCGCTCATCCTCCAGCCCCATGTCCCGCTACGGTTCTAGCTCCAGTATCAGCAGCAAAAGCGGCACCTTTCCCACTTCAAAATCAAGAAGGACTTGTAAGGGTCATTCAGCGGATATCCGGCGATCTGGCCGGAAGTGCGGCAGACTCGTCGTAGTCGGGAACACAAGCTCGGATTGGCGTGTACTACCGTCCATAGGCAGGGGACAGGGGTAGTTGGTATTTGCACCTGAAATGGATTTACTAAGAAGTGTCCTCTCAGTTACTCCAAGCCCAAGTATGTTGATCTACATGATTTATTTAAAATATTTCCTCCTAAAGAACTTTGGAAGTATGAAGATTTAGTCACTGTTCATTTAGAGCGGTTGCCATTCCTACCCACAACGCTTGATGAAACCGTCCTAAATGCTGACCTTTTCAAGATGGCGGCCCGAGGCTGCCACTCTCGGGCTTGCGCACCTCCCCAAGATGGCGGCGCCCGAGGCCTGGCGCGCCCGGAGTTGCTGGTTCTGTGAGGTAGCGGCGGCAACGACCATGGAGGCCACGTCCCGGGAGGCGGCGCCAGCGAAGAGCTCGGCCTCGGGCCCCAGCGCTCCCCCCGCCCTGTTCGAGCTGTGCGGGCGGGCAGTGAGCGCCCATATGGGGGTTCTGGAGAGCGGGGTGTGGGGTAAGTCGCGGGGTGAGGGGCTACCTCTGGCAACGAGCGGAGGCGGCCCAGCGGCCGGGGGGCACGGGGGGCGAGGCCGGGAGGCCCGGGGCAAGGCCCAGCCCGGGGCACTGGAAGGTAGACAGCTTGGTCGGAGAATGAATTCCGGGACTGAGCAGGCTGGGCAGAGCAAAGACAGGGACCACATCGGCAGGTGGACCTGCACCGCGGCCTGGCAGGGGGGCGCGGGGGGCGAGGCCAGGAGGCCCGAGCTAGGGCAGGGCCGGTAGGGCTCGGACGCCAGGGGCAGGGCTGACAGGCTGGGCCGTGGGCACCGAACTGACACTCGGGCTGGAGTGGGCTGGGGAGCCTCGGATGTCCAGCCGATGGGCAGGGATGGCCCTGCTGTTTGGGGGCGGGGGCCGAGGTTGGGAGGCCCGGCCTAAGGTAAAAAGGCCAGGCCGGGGGCCGCCCAACCTGATGGACGGCGCGGGGCTCGGGTACCTGCCTGACAGATGCCGAGCCCCCGGAGGCCGAGCCCCCTAGTGCCGAGATCCCGGAGGCCAAGCGGATGAAAGCGCGTATCCCGTTGGATTGCGGAGCAAGGGATGGGGCAGGGGGAGAGGCCGAAAGGCTCTGGGTGCCGAGGCCTGTGTGTGGCCTGGTGACGGCCCAGGGCCGAAGGGAGCGAACTGACGAGCGGGCCTCGGGTGCCAAGCTGGGTGAGCGACCGGCCGACGGGCAAGGCAGCGAGCGCCCGAGGCCACTCGTATCGGCCGGAGAGGGAAGGAAGGGCCGGAGCGCGAGTGATGGGAGGCCCGAAGCGGGTCCGCGGTCCTGGGAGGCTCGGATGACGGACAGGCGGGAAGGGCCAAGGAGGCCCCAGGCTGGGCCACGGCCGGGATCGGGGACTGGGAGGGGGCGCACCGCCGCTAGAAGGCCCTGGCCCGAGGGGGAGCGGGCAGAGGCCCCAGGCCTGAGGGCGGCGGGGACTCTTGGGCCCGGCTCCGGTGGAGGGCGCCCGGACTGAGCAGCAAAGGCGGGCGGCCGGGGGTGCAGGGATGAGGAGCGGGGCCGGACCAGATGGACAGCCTGGCCGGGGGGCCCGCGGGCACCGCAGGCCGGGGAGGGCGGGTGACGGAGGCGAGTAGGCCCACGCCCGACGGACTGAGGAGGCCGGCTGTGGGGTGTGTGCCCTGGGTCGCAGGCCGGCCCCTGGTGAGGAAAACCCGGGTCGGTGTCGTGAGGACTGGAGAGCGAAAGAGAGGAAAGTGAGGGCCTCTGGGGCACAGGCCCATCCACGGACGCGGGAGGCCTGGGGCCTGCGGCGCCTGACAGACGCGGGGGTGAGGGGGTGGGGTCCGAGGCCTGGACTGAAGTTGGTGAGGATGTTCCCGGCCAGGCCCCGGGCCTAGGGAGGAGCGGGGTGGGGTGGTGAGAGGGGAGGCCCTAGGCCTTGGGGGTGGGGTGGGGGTTCTAGAGGAGACCTCAGCGGGGGGCTTTGGTAGGAGGAAGGACCTGGTAAGGTCAGGGGTGAGGGCTGGAGGTCCTGGGGTGGGGTTTTGGGTTGCACCGTGAGGAGGGATGTGGAGAGAAGGCCCAGGAGCTTGCGGGGTTGGGCCATTAGGAATATTCCCAAGGCTGTGGAGAGGGTGAAGGAGGCCCAGGGATGTGTGGTGGGGATAGGTCGCAGATCCTGAAGAGGCCGTGTCTTTAAGTACTGAGGAAAGGCTGTGAGAATATGTCGGGCCTGGTGGGGGGAGGGGATTGTGGAGCCTCCGGCCCACAGCTGAGAAGAGAAGGGTCTGGCTGGCCCACGGGGAGAAGGAGGAGAGTCTCGTGGAGCTGGGCAGAAGGCTCAGAAAAGTCCCCAGGAATGTGGAAGGAAGGCAGGATCTGACTGTGTCAGCCTGGAGCTTCTAGGGTGGTAAATTGGCTAGGAGGAAAGAGGGCTGGGTGTGGGGTGGGATGAGCAAGCAGTGAAGGTGCAAACGGGGAAGAAGCAAGGAAGACCCTGTCTTCAGAAGAATGGTGAAAGGAGAGGAGTTTGCGGATAATAGGGGATGAGAATCCCTGTGGCTGTGGAGAGGATGGCTCAACAGAGGGGATCAGATTGTAGGGACGGAGGAGACGGAGCTGCCAGGCGCCTCACCCAGGTAAACAGTCACCCAGGGAAAGCTGGATCAAGTTAGGCCTCTTAGAAGAGCCAGGTAAGAGGCCTGCTAGGCAGTGCTGCTCTGGAGGAAAGGGTTCGATGTGGGCTAACTGTCAGGAAAGGCTGCCTGCAGGTAGTGGACTGGTTTTGTTTTGTATAGGGAGAGAGAAGAAAGTAAGTAGAGGTAGCAGGAAAGTAAACAATGAGGAAACGCAAGTAGAATAGGTTATACCTTAAATGCCAGTATTGGACTTTATCTTAAATGCAATAGAGAGCCTACATTAGTGTAATAGCGTAAGGAATTAGTGCTTTCATTCAGCAAGTACATTGAGTAGGTACTACATACGAAAAATAGTATGAGACTCTTGGATAGCAGGATTCAGTTACTCCACAAAGAAATGTAAAAGGAGACCCTGGAATGAAAGTTCTTAGGTGTGGTCTACTCCAAGTTCTCACACTTATTCTTGACTGGACACTGAGATGTTATTGACAGGATAAGAATAGTAATCACCAATATTTAGTGAGGTAATTATGGCCAAGCATGGTTTTAAGAAGATTACAAGCACGATCTCCTTTAATTTTCACAACAATGTTATGAGGTAATTATTATCTTCATTTTAAAATTGAGGACATTTAAGCTCAAAGATGTTAATTTGCCCAAGGATTCACAATTAAGTGGTACAATCAGAATTTCATCCAGTTTTGTACAACTCTAGAGACCATCTACAATGCTGTAATTCCTCTCTGATCTAGGGAAGTCAGCAAGCAGGTTTTATTTTTAAGATATACATTTATTTATTTATTTGTTTTTAAGAGAAATATATTTATTTTTAGAGAAAGGGAAGGAAGGAGAAAGAGAGGGAGAGAAATATCAATGTGTGAAAGAAACATCAGTGTGTGGTTGCCTCTTTCATGCCCCTAACTGGGGACCTAGCCCGCAACCCAGACATGTCCCCTGACTGGAAAATGAACCAGTGACCTTTCAGTTCATAGACCATGCTCAATTCACTGAGCCACACAAGTCAGGGCTATTTTTAAGATGTATTGAACTTTGAGTATGTAGCCTAATTAGTTATGTTATTCATCGGAAAGTACTAGTTCTGGGTATAATAGGTGCCCAAAGGATGGAAGTAGCCAGCCTGGAAGAGTGGGAAGGGAATTCAGAAAAGGCTTAATAAAGGGCATATGGTACTTGAATAAGCAGTTGTTAGACTGAAAGTGGCAAGGATGTTTCTGGTGGAGAGGACAGCATAACAAAGTGAATCTCATGCACAGAGGCAAAAAGCAGTGTAACACGTTAGATAACTGAAAAATGCAGTTTAGTGCTGAAATGTAGGAGGTAAAGCAGGGTGCTGGAGAAGTTAGTAGATCCCAGATTATGAAGATTTCTTAAATCATACATATTCAGTAGGTCTTTTAAAATACAGAATGGTTCATTATGCTTGGACAGAAGTGAACTGACCAGCTCCTAAATGAGCATATCAGCTTGTGTTGTGGGGTTATCTCACTCTTGTAGATGTGTATGGCCTTGAAATTCCAACTGTCAACTAAGAGGCTGAAGATAAGTGGACCCGAGTTTGAATTAGACGTAGATTACCTTCTACAGATTCCATTTGTCAAATGAGAATTCTGCTCTTCCTTCTTTTTTTTTTTTTTTTTTTCCTCTAATAAGATACAAAATGCTTAGAACCCTGGAATTTAAAAATGTAAATTTTGTGTTTTGGTTTTTGTAGCCCTCCCAGGCCCAATTCTTCAAAGCATCTTACCTCTTCTCAATATATATTACTTGGAGAGGATTGAGGAAACTGCCCTCAAGAAAGGTGAGTGCCTTTCTATCTTTCTCAGTCAGTGATTGTAAGCAAGGCATCATAATGTTCTTCAGGTAAATATTACATCTGACTTGCATAGAACTTCATGTTTTTCAAAAAGTACCCCCACACCTACTCTCTTATCTGATTCCTCATAGTGCCCTATAAAACAAAAGAAATAGATGATGCTTATTGTATTAATCAAAGTGAGACCACAGTCATACCACAATTAATAGCAAAGCTAAACTCGAATCCAGATCTTCTGAACTTAATTTTTCTATTTTACCAAGTGGCTTCCCAGACCCCTCATTGGACATGTCTGTTAAGAACTAACATTTCATGGACATGGACAACAGGTGGGATTGACTTTGGAGGGGAATGGGTGGGTGGAGAAGAAGACAGAGGGGAGCAAAAAGGGGATGGATGTAATACAACAACAATAAAAAAAAATAAAAAAAAAAGAACTAACATTTATCACCCTGGCTAGTATGTCTCAGGGGAATTGAGTACCAGCCTGTGAACTGAAGGTTACTGGTTAAATTCCTGGTCAGGGCATTGGGCTGAATCACAGGCCGGGGTCCCCAGTTGGGTAGCATGCAAGGGGCAGCCAATCAATGTTTCTCTCAAATATCAATGTTTCTCCTTCTCTAAAAATAAATAAATAAAATCTTTTTTTTTTTAAAGAACTAGTATTTATTGAATTTACCCTGATGTGCCAAGTGTGCTGTCTAAGGCACTTTACTGGAAGAAACTTATTTAATTTTTAAAAATATTTTATTTATTTTTAGAGAGAGGGGAAAAGAGGGAGAAAAAGAAAGAAACATTGATGTGCGAAAGAAATATCGATCAGCTGCCTCATACACACCCCCAGCATGGGACCTGGCCCATAACCCAGGCATGTGACCTGACTGGGAATTGAACTGGCAACCTTTCAATTCAAAGGCTGGCGCTTAATTCACTGAACCACACCAACCAGGGCATATTTAATCATTTTAACAGTTCTATGAAATATGTTATTAACTACCTTTGACAATAAGAAAACTGAGGTGCAGAAAAATTAAGTAACTTGCCCAAGATCATAGAGCTAGAATATGGTTTGCTGATATTTAAACCCAGGCAGTCTGTCTTCACAGCAGCGCTCTTTACCACTTTGCCATGTTACTCTTGTGAATGTAGAGGAGAACAACATTAAAAGACTGATGTATTTCTCTCATGGTAGCCAGAAGCCCCCAAGTAAATGTGATTTTTTCCCTACAGGCCTTTCCACTCAGGCCATCTGGCGCCGACTATGGGATGAGCTGATGAAGACGAGGCCTTCCAGTCTGGAAGTAAGTTAAGGCACCATGTAGAATTCTGGCCTGACTTTGCACAGTGAAAGCAGGAATAGCACGTGAACATAAATAGGGCATAGGTAAAGTGCAGGGGAAGAGTTGGAATGAATCTGGGAGGAGGACTCTGAAGGTTTGTGATAAGGTGCTTTTACCATTTGGCATTTGTCACTGATTTGCTTGCTCACCATGTTTGCAAATGACAAAACAAAGAAATCACAACAGATGGCAGAACCCAGATTCATAGAGGTCTTGACAGGGCTGGAGCAATGGTCAAACTTAACAAGATAAAACTTAATAGGATAATCCAGCTCTTCACTTAAGTCTAAAAGATTCCAGTTGCATGACCTCCAGGTAGGGGTTGAGGGGCCTGGCTTAGCAGCAGTTTATACAAAAAAATTAATGGGTTTTAGTCAACAGTATGAAAGCCACTCATATAAAGACTACCCTGAGCTGTGTGAACTAATGTAACAGCTCTCTAGTGTAGGCCAAAGGACAAGGGGAGTGATACACCCACCTAGCTCTGTAGTAGTCAGGCTACTCCTGTAGTATGGAGAAAGAAGTCAAAGCCTCATCATGTGAGTCACATCTGGAAGGCTAGAGATGTTTTTTTCGGGAAAAAAAAAGAGAGAACACTTTGGGAACATGAACTGATTTTGAAATATTTGAATGGTTGTCTCATGACATAGAGGTTAATAGATTTGTTCTGGGTGGAAACTGAAGGAAAATACATTTTTGCTTAACTGAATGTAGATCTTTTAAACTCTGAGCTTAATGGCGATGAAACAAGCTAATATCAAAGATGATAAGCTCCCTATTTTTACATGTTCATATAGATCCTGGATAATTATTTGACAGAAGGGTATTGAAAAGGAAATTCTGTAAGAGAGGTTGAATAAGATGAGTTTTAGGGTTCCTTTGAACTCTGAGATTCTATTATTTATTGTTCAGGTATAATCACTGGAGCTCTCATTTAAGCAGAATTTATTTTGCTACTCCATAATTAGGTGACAGGACAAATTGAGTTCTAAAACTTACCACATACCAGATTTTACGCTAGATATTGGAAGTATAGACACAACTCCTAATCTTGAGGAACTACCAGTTTAGTGGGAAAAATCTGTGAACAAATAGATCATTTATGTTAGGGTAAGTGGTGTGATAAAGAGTAGCAAGGAAACTGAGGGAAAAGGGAGCACGAAAGTCTTTTCTAGGAAGGAGTATTTAAACTGGAATTTATATGAATGAGGCCAAATGGCAAGAAAACAAACTCTTATTAGGAATTGGAGATTGTGTTTCTGGGATGCACTGGATTCAGTAACCTTTAGTTCCATGCCATTCAGCTTTTGCTCTTCCATGGCCGGACACACACCCTGGAGTTTAATGTGATGACACTAAGGCCCAACAAGATCCTCAGGCACTATATTCAGGAGTTCTGCCTTGTTAGGAAGAGAATTGAGTGCAAAGATTTTAGAAAACGTTAATGGCTTTCTGCAACCTTTTAAGAAACATGTGATTTACTTTGTCTCACTTTGTCCCAGTGTTTCCTAAGCCTTGTGGTGATCGTGGTGATGGAGATTGTAATATTTTTCTCTTAAAGAAAGCGTTTTTCCCCAACATTAGTTCAGGCTTCCTGAAAAAGGACATCTATTTGTTATCTTGTTTTCTTGTTACAGAGCACTTCAGAAATTTAGGAAACCCCAGGGTTACTGACCTAGCAGTCACCTAGACAAAGGTCCTGACTTGGAGCTTATTCATTCCAGAGGGTGTCTTTCTGCTTCCCAATTTTGCATGACAGTAACCTTCATTCATGATTCAAAAACACTTATTGAATGCCTGCTCAGCGCCAGGTTCTAAGGTTACAGTGGTGAATAAGTTAGACTAGACATAACCCCTAACTGCTTATACTTATAAAGCAATAATGTTTCTAACTATATAGTACTAGTGTGTGTGTATTAAGAGATCTGTAGAATACTATAATCTGTAGACAAAGGATTATTCAATAAATGGTTCTTTAGTAATTGGTTAACCATTTAGAAAAAATAAAGTTAAGAGCCTCACTTTTCAGTATTTTCATAAAATTTCTATATGGAGTAAAGATTAAATTGTAAAAAGTGAAAGCACAAAATAACCAAAAAAGAATAAAGGTTACTGGTTATCTAAACTTGGGATGGAGTGCTAATTATTAAATGGGCAGGGCCAAATAAGAAAATAGGGACATATTTGACCATATAAAATGCCAACACTATAAATACAATTTAAAAGGTACATAAACTGGTAAAGAATGTTTGCAATAACATTTGCAAAACAAAGAAATACAGAAAATAAAACAAAGGCTCCATTGGAATAAAATGAGTAAAGATTTGGGCAAGTTACAAAATATATAAAAACTCCAATAAAGTGGAAAATGTTCAAGTTCAATAATAAAAAATGGGAAAGTAAAATGTTACTTCTTATAAAGTCTTGTTTTGATTTGGTTTTGTTTTAAAAGGTAATTCCAGGGATGAGTACAACTTGCATCTTAATATGCTGTTAGTGGGAGCAGAAATGTTACAGCTTTATTGGTGGGCAATCAGGTGATAATTGTCAAGAGTCATTCATTTCCAGATGTTCATTACCACAAAGTTTAATATCAAAAAGTTAGAAACTATTTATTTATTTATTTATTTTTAGAGAGAGGGGGAGGGAGGGAGGCAGAGAGGGGAGAGAAACATCAATGTATGGTTGCCTTTCACCTGCCTCCAGCTACAGATCTGGATGGAGACCTGGCTTGCAACCTGGTATGTGCCCTGGCTGGGGAATCAAACCAGCGATCCTTGGGTTCGCAGGCTGGCGCCTTATCCACTGTGTCACCAGCCAAAGCAGAAACAATTTAAATAATAATACAGGAATTATTAAATATAGTACATCCATATTTTCAAAATATTAATAAAGTCATATCCTAAAAAAACATACATGGTGGTAAAAATGTTTAATTATATGGTGCCATAATGCTAAAAAAAAAAAAAAAAAAAATCCTTTGTAACTTCTGAATTACGTCAATGTTCTAAAAAGCTATTCATATATACATATATATATATATATATATATATATATATATATACTCCAAAGAGTTTTACCCATGAGTTTTTATTTGCTTCTTTATAATTCCACAAACAGTATTTCTATTATAAGAAGAGTAACAGTGGACAATAGTTTATGAACATTTGCTGGCCATAACAGTTTAGTACAAGAAGATATTTCATCCTCCCTAGCTTGTATACATACACACTTCTTCCTCCCCCACTAATGCCCGAGCTCCCAGCCCATTGTGAATAGGCCAAGGAATGTGTTGGAGGCAAATGTCATTTCACCTCTTTGGTGGTGCCTCATTTAACCTTTTGTCACTAAATGCAAATATTTAACTCACTATGCATTGTCTGAGTTATTTATAGTACACAAAATGAGTAGCTTGGACTAGATCTCTCAGGTATTTTTCAGCTTTGAAGTTTTAGTATAGATTTTTTAAAAAAGTTGTGATGGAATAAAATGCAGTGAATTACTGTCTGCTCATAGCCTCACACTCTGAGGAAAAAAAGCCATTGAAATAGTTGTCATAACTAAATTTATTTCTCATTATAATCCTCACAACTCTTATGATGTATAGTTATCTTCCTCACTTGACAGATGATGACACTAAAGCAGAAAGATGAAGTGAGTGACTTGCCCAACCTTAGTTTGTGAATGGCAGTCCCAGGATTCAAGTTGAGGCAGTCTGGCTGAGTGCATGCCCCTAATCACTATGTCATGCTACTCTCATTGCAGTTATAGTTGAGGTGTTCCAGTATCAGATATTCTCACTCATTGGCATCATCAACCAATAAAATATCTGAGAAAGCCCAGTATTTAGTTATCTAAACTACATAGTCCACATGCCTCATGGTCAGAAACAGGCACAGTAAGTATCTTGGTCTTGGTTCACATCTTTGTCCATGTCGGGCCCAGATCTACAGGGTGCACACGATCAATTGGCAAAATTTAATAAAATAAACAACATACCACAAAAGTGTTATATTTTGAAATAAATTTATTTTTATATGTAAATACATAAACATAGTCATCATTTTTTAATTGTTAAAAAATGCCTCCATTTGCTGCAATAATAGACTCACTTCAACTTCAGAGTCTTGAGCACACTTTAACTTTTCTTTATCTATAGACATCATAATGTTTTCAGTCTTAGCTTTAACAGCCTCTTTATTGGAATGAGGTTGTTTATTAACTTCTCTCTCACAAATGCTGCATACATAATAGTCTAAAGGATTTGCATCTAGTGAACTAGGTGTCCAGATTTCCTTTGACCAGAATTCAGGAATATTGATACTGAAAAATTCTTGCACCTTTTCGGAGTTATGTGCTGGTGCACCATCTTATTGGAAGATAAAATGACATCCATTTGCAACTTGCTTCATCCACGGTACAATTACTTCTCTCAAAACATCAAGGTAAACATCATGATCTTCACTGATGATCTCCTGGATTCTGTGTACAATATCTGGATTTGTGCGATCCTTGCGTACCTTATGCGTTTTCCTTGTTGGTGTGGCGACATCAGGATCAGCATCATACACCTTGTTCACATTTTAAACTGTACGTAAAGGGATGTTATTGAAGTCAGCAATTTCCTTAGCAGTTTTGCCCTGCACACAGTCCAGAAATTATGGTTGCTCTAACATCATATTTGTTTGACATAATATTGCTCTCAGAATTTAATACTTTATATCTGAAACAGTGATGTTAAATCATAACCTTAGAAACATAGTTTTTCAAAATTATAAGAAGCACATGAAATAAGGAGATGCAAAGTTATTGCCATTGGTCACACACACCCTATACAATAACCATCTGACTATTTCATTTGTAAAGTTTGAAGCCTTGCTAGGTTACCTACCAGTGTTTTTCAGGGATGTGAGCATGGGCCAGCAAATTGTAGGAAGAGTGCTAGAGTGAGGTAGGATTCAGGAACACCCACTCTGCTTCTATTCAAGGTTGAATAGAGATTTGGTTGCCAGGTATTTTATCCTACTATCCTAGTACCCCCACACTGCTTCTGGTGAGAGAGGTCCTTCTCTTTTTGCCATGCAGTTATCAAGTACCAACATGTCATTCTTAATCCTTGCTAATTACAGCAGGCAATCTTGGGGCATAGTGAGGGCATAGGGAATGACACTTTTGCCTGTGAGAATAATAGGGGCTCAGCTCCTGCCAATAATCTAAAATACATATTTAGGATCACTCTGGTATGAGGGGAATGCATGGAAACAGGGTAAGTACCAAAGTGTCTTAGTCTTGGGAAACCTGCAGGCCCCCCACTACCTTTGCTTCAGGCTGAATAAGTACTCTGCCTCCCTCCAGTCCATTTCACATTGCCCCATCTCAGCTAATTATCAACAGCGGCAGAAGTAACATTTTGTATTTTCCAGTTTAAAAAGTACTTCAACTTTAAATGCCTCATTTGATCTTCACAACAAACCTGTGAAGCAGGTTTTACAGATGAAGAGAGATTTAGAAAGGTCCAGAGTCTAGTAGCAGAGCTGGCACCTGTATCAAGGTCAGCAGACTTTCTCCTGCACCTTAGAAGAGAATGGCCACTTAGGGGAGTCATTGTCTCAGTGAGTCCTTTTGAGGAAGGCAGCAGTAATTCCTAACCTCTGATAACCATCAGAATCATTTAGGGGGAGGTTTAAAAAGAATAATGCATAGACCTTGCCTCAGATGTAACATAATAGAATCTCCAAGTTTGGGTACCTGGTGTGTGAATTTTTTAGGATAGAATCCAACGATGAATTCTGATGTGCATCAAAGGTTCAAAATCACTTGCATTCAAAAGGTCTTCTAAATGTATCAGAATAGTCTGATGAAGTTTCATATCCATCAAAGCCAATAACTATTGCCTTGGAGAAAACAAATCTTAAGATTTGGTCCCCACCTCCCAGGAATTTCTAATTTGTTTGGGGTAAGATGTGGTGCACAGGCAAAGCGACAATACCATAAGGCACGTCTATCAAAGTCTAAAATCTGAGTAGTCCCAACAAGAGAGGCAGGGGGCTGGTGAATGGGGTTACAAACAGCACCAGCCTCAGAGAATGAAATGTTAGTATGTCCCTTCAGGAAATCTATTTGGTTTGGCAATGGAGAGCATTTCTGGCAGATGTAGGGAAGGACATAGAAGGCAAGTTTGGGTCAGTGAGGTGATCAGCTTGGCCAGAGAAAAGCATTCATGGAGTAAGATGTGGGAAATAATGCTTCTGAAGTGGACAGAAGTTATATATTTTTTACTTTTTTTTTTTAAAGATTTTATTATTTTTAGAGAGAGGGGTAGGGAGAGAGGCAGAGAAGGAAAGAGACATCAACGTATGGTTGCCTTTCACCTGCCTCCAGCTATGGACCTGGCTGGAGACCTGCCTTGCAACCTGGTTATGTGCCCTGGCTGGGGAATCGAACCAGCGACCTTTGGGTTTGCAGGTTGGCACCTTATCCACGATGCTACCAGCCAGGGCCAGAGGTTATATTGTGGAGGGTTTTCCCTGCCAAGGTGAGGAGCTTCAAATTGACCCTAGGTAGTAGAAAGATAATTGGGGTTTTGAAAGCAAAATAATGTACAATAAATTAAAGCAGAATAATGTAATCAGATACATTTTACAAAGAAATTCGGTGGACATGTATAAGTTTGGAGTGGGGAAACGGGGACAGGGAGAGCAGTCAGGAACCTTATGAAGTCAGGTGTGAAGTAATAAAGATTCTGATGTAGGTGGTAATGTAAGAATGGAAAGCTGGGATCAAGTTCTAGAAACAAACATGGAAGAATTTATAGGAATGAGTGACTTCCACCTGATAGGCATTTTAGCAAACTGGTTTCTGGAGCCAAATCCCCTGGGCTAAAATCTTACCTGTGTAATCACAGGCAATAACAACCTTTGAGCCTTGGTTTTCTAACCTAGAAAGTGAGGCTTTTCATAATACATGCCCAAAGATGTGAGAATTAAATGAATTTGTGTAAATTATTTAGAATGTTGCCTGACACAATAAATACCTATTGGAAGGGAGGGAACTAGTGGGATGGATGGTTACATGGGTAGCACTCTTAGTATCATAGCTGTCTGGTATGTTCTCTGCTTTCAGAGTGTGACATGTTGGCGAGCCAAGTTTATGGAGGCCTTTTTTTCCCATGTTCTACGTGGAACCATTGATGTGTCTTCTGATAGGCGTCTTTGTGACCAGCGTTTCTCACCTCTTCTACATAGCTCCCGCCATGTCCGGCAGCTCACCATCTGCAACATGCTGCAGGGCGCAACTGAGCTGGTGGCTGAGCCCAATCGCAGGGTTCTGGAGACCCTGGCCAGTTCCCTGCATACCCTCAAGTTTCGCCACCTGCTGTTCTCTGATGTGGCTGCCCAGCAGTCACTTCGGCAGCTATTGCATCAGCTTATTCACCATGGGGCTGTCAGCCAGGTGTCACTCTACTCCTGGCCTGTGCCTGAGTCAGCCCTTTTCATCCTTATCCTCACCATGAGTGCTGGCTTCTGGCAGCCAGGCCCTGGTGGCCCACCCTGCCGTCTTTGTGGAGAGGCCTCCCGAGGCCGAGCCCCATCCCGAGATGAAGGGTCTCTCCTGCTGGGGTCACGTCGGCCTCGCAGGGATGCTGCTGAGCGATGTGCTGCAGCCCTGATGGCTTCCCGTCGTAAAAGTGAAGCCAAGCAGACGGCCAGAGCCGCACCTACCACTCGGGTAACACGCCGCAGCACACAGGAGAGCCTGAGAGCAGGTGGGATAGACCCTAAGAGAGAGCTGCGCCCTCCAGCCACCTCCCATGAGGCTCCTGGCACCAAATGGCCACCCTATGCTCCAGCCACCACCTCCTCTGCCTCTCCCTCTTCTTCCACATCTGCATCCAAAAGGGCTCCAGCTAGCTCAGCCCCACAGCCTAAGCCCCTAAAGCGTTTTAAGCGAGCCACAGGGAAAAAGGGTGCTCGCACTCGTCAGGGGTCTGGTGCAGAGTCTGAGGACCTGTATGACTTTGTTTTCATTGTGGCTGGTGAGAAGGAGGATGGGGAAGAGATGGAGATTGGGGAAGTGGCTTGTGGAGCTTTGGATGGGTCAGATCCCAGCTGCCTGGGGCTTCCAGCCCTAGAGGCCTCCCAAAGATTCCGCAGCATTTCCACCTTGGAGCTATTCACAGTTCCACTCTCCACAGAGGCAGCCCTGACACTGTGCCACCTGCTGAGTTCCTGGGTGTCTCTGGAGAGCCTCACACTATCCTATAATGGTGAGTGCCATAGAAGGGCAGGGATTGGGTCTCTCAATAGCACCACCTGTATGCCCAATCCTGTGGAGTATAAGGGATATGATCATGAAGCTGGTGATGTGGCCCTGCCTGCTTCACAGGGAGGCAGACAGCACACACGGTGCTGGAGGCTGTTGGTGCTAGAGATGAACATGAAGTCTGCAGGCTTGCTTTATAGTTGGAAGCAGGGTTCCTGAGGGGCAATGAGAGCATTTTAGATATATGTGGTAGACAATCTAAGGGCCGGTGTGAGTATGGTGTACGCAAGCCCAGCCAGGGCAGAGGCTAGATTCCCACCAGTCCTGTAAAAGTAGCTGCACAGACAAGTTCTTTCCTGTCTGGTTGTGCCCAGCTAGCCAAACTGCAACTCTGGCTAATTCCAGCAATCTGCCAAGGTTGCAGAGCACTGCTAGGGAAAATCAAGTTGTGCGGATTGGTGCAACTATACATTTGTAGTCATCAACCTTAGATCCCATGTTTGCAACACACAGCTCCCATTCCTACGCTACCACTTCAAAACCTTGAGTGTCTTCCTTTCTCAGCAGATAGCCTCACCTCCTACTTCAAAGAAAATAGAAGACATACATAAACTTCAACTTATTAACCAGACTATAAACTTTCCTACTCTGCTTCCGTCTTTTCCCCCTCTACCACAGTGGAAGAGATCATCCTATCTAAGGTTAACTTCTGTGTTCTGGACCCATACCCTCTCACCTTCTTAGGAAAGGTTTTTTCTTGAATGTCCTAGTATTAAGAGGTCTTATATACTGCTTATTATGTCAGGCATCTTTTTTTTATTTTAATTTTTAAAATATTATTTTTAGAGAGAGGAGAGGGAGAGACATCAGTGTATGGTTGCCTTTTACCTGCCTCCAGCTACCTACCTGGCTGGAGACCTGGCAGGCAACCTCATTACATGCCCTGGTTGGGGATCGAACCAGTGACCTTTAGGTTCGCAGGCCAATGTCTTATCCACTATGCCAACAGCCAGGGCTCATCAGGCATATTTTAAATACTCCCATTATGTTAACTAACTTAATCCTTACAGCCCTGTGGGGTTGAGTGACTGGTCCAGGATACCTAGCTAGTAAATTGTAGAGCCAAGATTTAAACCCACAACCTGGCTCCAAAGTCCCTACTTTTAAATTACTAAATGTTGCCCCCCTTCTCTCCACTGTCCCCCACCACTTACATTCAGATTGGTATCTACCAAAATCTCCCACCACCTCTATCCCATATTCACTACTGTCCTTGTCTCCTACCTTCCACAGAAAACCTGTTCTTTCACAGCCTTCTAGTGCATTGGAGATCTAAGTCACTGAGGTCCTCTTTGTTGCAAAGCTCAGTATGTGCTTTACAGCCCTTGCATTAGTTCTCAGCAGCATTTGCTATTAAGCAGTCTTCCTCATAAAATACTTATTCCCACTTCAACTTTTTTTCCTTTCTCTCTGGACATTACTTTTTTTAACGTTCAGAGTTCCTCAGAACTTTTCCAACTTACTTCCTGGACAATTTTGTTCATTCCCTTGCTTTCAAAGGCTAAATGTGCTGAAGACCCCCACATTCTATGACATTAGCCCAGATATTTCTTCTAAACTCCAGTCTTTATCCAGCTGATTACTAGATATCACCTCTTTATGAGCCATAAACTCCCCAATCTGAACATATCTTCTCCCTTCTCAATGACACCACAGGAGGTGACTCAGGTGCTCCAAAAGAAACCTAGATTATTTCCTTAACTATTTAGTTACCAGAGCCCATGTTTACAAATTTGTGTCTCAAATCTTTTGTCATACACTTAATTCAGGCAATTCTCACCTGGATTCACTTCAGCTTTTTTTAAGTCCACACCACACAATCTATTGTCTACACTGAAGCCCAAGCATTTTTCCTAAAAAATGCAAATCTGTTACTGGTTCACCATACACCTTAATTTACAGGGTCATTCATGTTCTCACCTGTTACCTCTATAGTCCTGTCTTGAACATTTTACCCCCAGCCACTTTGATTTTTCAGTTCTTATGTAACCTGCCACTTTCTCCTTCAAGCCTTATGTCAGGTTCTCTCTGCCGCATTCACTCTTTTTCCTCCATGTAGCCTTATCTCTTGTTATTTAGAACTCAGCTGGAAAGCCTTTATTGATGTAAGTGGAACTTGGTCTAAGTACCCATCCTTTGTACTTCCACAGTACTCTACTTACTGGGTACCCACCACATTATCATCAGGCTATGTAGGCAGAATAAGATCTTTTGCTCACTATTGTCTAGCAAAAACAAACAAAAACCCCTTATTTACTAAGTGCTGGGGTAAGGTTTAGTTGAACAAAAGAATTGATTGGAGTCTCCTCAGTCCAGGGGTGATAAGGGAGCAGATTCCAAAGAATTATTTGCTTTGTGGCATTAAGCAACTTTCTTAACCTTCTGGATCCTACTGTCTTCTGTGGAACGTGATTATCCTTTTCTGCGCCATTCCCACTCAATAACTCTTAAAGTATTCCTCTCCTCCTTAGTTTTCAGATGTTCCCATGACCTACAGGAAAACTCCAGAGGCCTCTCCTGCTGTGGGAGTTTATCACATAGCTGGCAGCTTTGTGCTGCCCTGTCACATCCTATCATGTTTTGTGACTGCCCTGACTGATGCTTGAAGGCATAGCCTAGTAGAGTAGAATCAGTTTGCTGGTTACCTGAGGAAAAAAGCAAGACAATGGGTGAATAATTGAGACAAATGATTTTAAGTATCTGATCCAAAGCTTGAGATTTGATAGTTATTAATAGAAATAGTTGGAGTTATCTCTGAATGTTACCCTTGCTGACATTCCTACATGACTCTTTTCTGCCTCAGGCCTGGGCTCTAACATCTTCCGCCTGCTGGACAGCCTGCGGGTCCTGTCAGGCCAACCTGGATGCCGCCTCCGTGCCCTGCATCTCAGTGACCTGTTCTCACCACTGCCCATCCTGGAGCTGACACGTGCCATTGTGCGAGCCCTGCCCCTGCTGCGGGTCCTCTCTATTCGTGTCGATCACCCCAGCCAAAGGGACAACAACCCTGCTGTGCCCGGGAATGTAGGACCTCCTAGCCACATAATTGGGGATGAAGAGATACCAGGTGAAGCACTGCATGTGTGTCTATCTTCACATAAATATGCAGATGCGTTTGTGTGGGGCAAGCAGAAATCGCTTAATTCTGGCCTACCACTACTCATTTGTGGCATATCTGGGATCTCCTCCCTTTTTATCCTATTCTTAAAGATAACCATGGGTTGGACAGGCCATGAGCCTTGCAAGGAGTGACCATGGCAGATCAGCCTCCAGAAAAGGGATTTGAACAAAGAACAGAACTGTTAAGACTAAATTAAGTCACCTTGCATGCTGTATGTTCCCTGAATTCCTATGTTTCCTCTACCACCAATGTGCATACTTTGCTTGTTCAAGTATAATCTTCCTGGACTAAAAGTCACATAAAGAACTAAATTTCCTATTTAGTGCTCTATTCCCAGACCCTACCACACTGCCTAGTGTCTAGTAATAGGCATTCAAGGACAAGTAGTCTAATCTTCCTGGACTAAAAGTCACATAAAGAACTAAATTTCCCATTTAGTGCTCTATTCCCAGAACCTACCACACTGCCTAGGTGTCTAGTATAGGCATTCAAGGACAAGTAGACAAGACTTCTTCAGTGAATCCCTTAAGGACAGAATAGGATTTGCTATGGGAGTCAAGGTAGATTGTCAGCTGGAATCTTCTCTCTGCCATACCCAGAAAACTGCCTGGAACAGCTGGAGATGGGATTTCCACGGGGAGCCCAGCCAGCCCCACTGCTCTGCTCTGTACTGAAGGCCTCAGGTTCTCTGCAACAGTTGTCCCTGGATAGCGCCACCTTTGCTTCTCCCCAGGATTTTGGGCTTGTGTTACAGACACTCAAAGGTAAGACCCAGCTAGAATGGTCAAGGGAGGAGGGTAGGAGGCCTTGAAAAGCTATTAAGGCCCATGGCCTCTGCTCTCCTCCAGAGTACAACCTAGCCCTGAAGAGGCTGAGCTTCCATGACATGAATCTGGCCGAATGTCAGGGCGAGGTGCTCTTTTTGCTACAGAATCTGACTCTTCAAGGTAAGTTTTCCACCCCGAACCTGGGGTATCCCAGAATTCCTATAGCTCTGCCACTGTCTGAGTGAAGCCACTTTCTTCTTGGCCTTATTACATCAACTATAAAATGATTATAGAGCCTACATGGCCTTCCTTCTAAAAGATCCCAAACTCAACTACTCCTACCCACACATGGGAAATTACTGTTTTAGAGCACCTCACCCAAAAGTTTTTCTTACCTTTCAGTAGCTGCCAGAAATCATAGTAGTGGAGAGGGATAAATGTGCTGTCATAGACTTGTCTCTTAATCCCCAGCCCTGCAGAGAGGGCCATCAATGGATGAGGGAAAGTGAACAAAGAAATGTCCATGCACAGAAGCTCCCTGCAGTGAACATCTAAGATTAATCTCTGGTTTGAATTCTGATTTAGTTCTAGCCTTTCTTGACATCTTGGACAAAATTCTTTTAGGTACCTATGAAATGTTCATACCCCTTGCTAAGGCCAACTGTGGCAGGAGGGCAGCACCAGTCCTAAAGCAGCCATCAGAACTGATTCAACTTTCTCTTGACAGAGATTACCTTCTCCTTCTGCCGCTTGTTTGAGAAGCGCCCAGCCCAATTTCTACCGGAGATGGTTGCTGCTATGAAGGGCAACTCCACACTGAAGGGCCTCCGGCTGCCAGGGAACCGCTTGGGTAGGGGCAGGGCCCTGGCGAGGGAGAGGGAGCAGGTCCTTTGACCCAGAAACTCACAGACCTCCACTGAGAACATGGGGTTAGAATAGAGTTGTTTGTCAGGACTTAGGCTGGGATACCCTTAGTCCCTATTCTTGGGCGGTTGCTAGTATTTTGCCCTTTCTCCCCAGGGAATGCTGGCCTGCTGGCGCTGGCAGATGTTTTCTCAGAGGATTCATCCTCCTCTCTTTGTCAGCTGGACATCAGGTACACATTGGGGGCTGGGAGGAGGAGGGAAGGGGGACAGGGGATAGAGCTACAGGAACGTAGACCAGAGATTCGTTGCTTTCCTGGGTGTCTAATCCATCTCACCCCTACCAGTTCCAACTGCATCAAGCCAGACGGACTTCTGGAATTCGCCAAGCGGCTGGAGCGCTGGGGCCGTGGAGCCTTTGGTCACCTGCGCCTCTTCCAGAACTGGCTGGACCAGGACGCAGTAACAGCCAGAGAAGCTATCCGGCGGCTCCGGGCCACCTGTCACGTGGTTAGCGATTCGTGGGACTCATCCCAGGCCTTTGCAGATTATGTCAGCACCATGTGATGGGGCCCATGCCTCATAGGCCCATGCTCAGTACCATCAGCTTGCAGAGGCTGAAGCATGGGCTGCCCAGAACTCCCAACCAATTCTGTCTTTCTCTTTCTGCCACCTTTTCCTCTCTATTTTCCTTCGTCCCTTGCACTGAGGTTCTGGATGCCTTGATTGGGCCCAGCAAAAGCATTCCCAGAACTGGGTTTAGAGCCTTTGGGCCCCTTACTCAGTAACCCTGAGAACCCTGGGCCAGGAGGTTACAGTGGTCATCAATCACTGAGGATAACCCCCCTTCCCCTGCCCCAGGGTTCCTGCTTTCCCACCTCAAGCAGGTACCCAAGCTTTAGAGAAGTGTAGGAGTGCCCACTACCAGATCTCTTCTCTGCTGGGCTCACCATGCTGCTCTCAGGCCTCAGTCCCTTTCATACCTTTATTCCTTTCTTTTTTTTAACCAAAAAAGTTTTTCTTATAAAATAAATTTTGGGCAAACATGATGCAGCCCTTCTTGATGATTCTTCTCCCAGAGAACAAAATTTAGCAGGGCCCCATGGGCCCTGTCTCCTTCCTCTTAACAGCTACACCCAGACTAGCTGGGTATCAGCGGAGTCCCCGCTGCTCTTCATGGGACCGCTGGTGGAAGACGAAGGTGATGGCAGTGGAGGCAGCATCCCAGGCAGCCTGGAGTACCTCATCCCTGAGCCCCCGCTTATCAGTGCTATGGTTCCATTGAGCCAGGTCTGAGGTGCAGTCAGAACCATCCGGGGGTGGCCTGACCTGGTGGTTGTTGATACAGCGGCAGCAGTGCAGTCTGGGGGCAGATGACAAAGTTGTGGTCATTATACATCCCATCTCAGTGCTGTGATGGAAGTTCACAGAGAATGGCTAGCAAGGGCACTTCACTCACCTATCATGTGTGTCACTGAGGCTTGCCTTATCCAGGGTAAACAGCTCCTTCAACTCTCCCAGAGAAAAGTGTCGCTCCACATCCTGCTCCTCATCTACCACACAGCTACTCAGTGCCTTCTTGTGGCTCTGACGCTGGAAGATCTTCTCCTCGATGGTTCCTGCCTAGAAGAAAGTAGGGAAGCCAGGGAAGCAGGGTGAAGTCATAACCACACATAGGGGACAGAAAAACCCAGGGACTGAAACTATAGCCACCCAAGAGGAGAGAGAAATGAAAAATAAGAATCCCGCAACAATACTTCTGCCTAGCTGAGCCCATTGCCCAATCTGTCTCTTAGGAATATGACTTGTGCATGTATGCCCAACCAAGGCATTTTCAGTACCAATAGAGGGTTTCAAGGCCTGGCTAAATTCCTTCAGGGTAAGCAGAGGTTTCTCTACAGCAGCCTCATCAGATTTCCACACCAAGCCCAAGTCTCAGTAACTATTATTTGGGTATGCTATGTTAGACACTGTGCTAACACTATGGTATAACGAAGAATCAAAGGTGATCCCTGTTCTGGAACTCAGAGTGGAACAGACAGACATATAAACTAATTGGTACAATAAAAGATTTCTGTATAGAATACCCAGAAGCCCACAAAAGCGATGGTAGAATGGAATGGTAAAGAATGAAAGTAAACATGGTCCTTAAGCTGAATTATCAAATTAATTGGTAATTTACAAGGGAAGGCATTTCCAGCACAGAAACAAAGGAGTAAGTCTGACCTAATGCAGGGCTGTGAGTTTGGCCTACCTAAATAAGGATAGTAGAAATGTAGTAAAAGCTGAAACTGAGTAAGTCAGCAGAGACCATAGTGGAGAAGCTTGAATGCCAGGCTGAAGAGTTTGACCTTGTCCTGAAGTGATAAAAAGCAAAATCAGAATTTTTAGAAAGCTCATTCTGGCAGTAGTATGTGAAAAATGAGTTAGGATAAGACCAAAGATAAAGAATTAGTAAGCTGCCACAATATACAAGTGAGAGATTACTGTGACTTCCGCATGGGATGAAGAGGAAGGTTAGATTAAGGAAATATCAAGAAAGTAAAATCAATGGTAATTGGAATATGGTCAGTAGGATGATGCCCAAGTCCGAGTTTGGTAGGTAATGGAGCCACTAAATGACAAAAATCAGAAGGGCCGCATGTTTCATCACGATGTATCTAAAATGCTCATAGGATATTCAGGTGGAAATGTAGTATAGTAGATGATGGATATATGGGCTAAAAATTTTGTTAAAGCCTTGTCAATATAATGAGCATATATTATCACAGAAGTAGGAAAACCAGAGTGGAATTTCCAGAGAAAAAAAAATTTAAGGTTAGTAATCAACAGTGTCATGTATATGCAGAAAGAAAAATCGAGTCTTGTTTTGGCAATTAGAAAGCCAGGTCAATAGCATAATCAGTGTGATGAGTGAATAAAAGACCAAATTAATTGGTAGGTTTTGTAAAATTTGACAGTGAATGGACAGTAACCCAAGGAAGTAGCTACAATAAAACAGGGTTGAGAAATTGTTTAAAAGCCAAAGCTACTCGAGTATGTCTACAGATTTCAGAGAATAAAGGAGAAATTAAGAAAGGAAAAGGGGGATGGATGTAATACAACAATAAAATTAAAAAGAAAAAAGAAAAAAAAGAAAGGATGAAAAGCTTTCTAGAGCAGAACTGGAATAATGAGCCTCAAGCAGAGAGGAAGGGCACAATCTTCCTCTAAGATGGGAAGGGAAGAAAAGGTGTAGAGATTTACGAAAGAGAAAAAAGTGGAGAGAATTCAAGCCTAATAGCCTACAATTTTCCTGTGACGTAGAAGGACAAGGTCTCTGCATAAGAATAAGAGAGAAGGTTAGCAAGGAAACTTGAGGGCAGTGTTGAAGGCTTGAGTAGCTGTTGAAGGAAATGAGATATGGCCCAGCCCAAAGTGGTGAACATGAATTCATGGTAGTGCCAATCCGTAAATGCAAATTTATCTGGTGTAGAAGCTGAGAACAGCTGTAATGATCCAGGTGAAGTAGGTATTATGGAAAGGGTACCTGAAAGGATGCACAGTAAAGCTCAGACTGAAGAGAAAAAGTAGTCAAGCTAGAACTGGGGACTGGAGATAGGGTATTAGGGATATTAGGATGAAGCAGATGCAGGAGGGGTAAGAAAGCTTTAGAAGCGCCCTAGCTGGTGGCAGAGTTGATAAGGTGCTGGCCTGTAAACCCAAAGGTCATTGGTTTGGTTCCCAGCCAGGGCACATAACCAGGTTGCAAGCCAGGTCTCCAGCCAGGTCCCCAGGGGTAGGCAGGTGAAAGGCAAACACACATTGATGTCCTTCCTCTCTTCCTCTGTCCCTTGCCCTCTCTAAAAATAATAAAATCTTTACAAAAAAAGAAAAGAAAAGAAAAAAAAAGCTGGAAGGGCAGGAAGCAACAACTATTACTAATGATAAAAGTTTTGGGTACTGTGTAAAGTATTGGTACTGTTAAAGCTCTACAGTATGGCCTCAGGAATAATTAAAATAGGGAGAGGTCAAGGAAACATGAAGCCAGAGTGCTGAATAACTGCATGGTCCCTGAAGTCCACCAGCATGATAGGTGGATTTAGGGAAGAAATAAAGACTGAGCTGGTGTCCAAAGTAATACCACTTCTTAGCATCATGGGACATAGAGTATGAGAAGACTACAAGGCCAAGTGAGAGAGCAGAAATCAGTTATGAGGAAAAGTGGGTCTCTTGTGAAAAGGATGGGGTCATAGGGGAGTTTGTTAACTAGTGAACAGGCATCCAGAGGGCATTTGTAAGAAGCGTTTCAAGGACTGGGGTGAAGAGAACAGGAGAATAAAAGTCTCCAAGCTAAGGCCCTTGGCCACTGCTAGAGGGAGAGGAGCCAAAGAAAGACACTGAAAACCAACCAAAGATGGTCCTGAAGGTCTTGTTCCATGACCCACCCCTACCTCTGACCACTATACCATCCTTACAGACAGCAGGCGATAGATATAGCAGGTCTTCTTTTGACCATCACGCCAGACCCGAGCCATGGCTTGTTCATCATTAGCCGGGTTCCAGTCAGGGTCAAACATGACCAGTCGGTTAGCCCCAATGAGATTGAGGCCACAACCCCCAGCTTTGCTGCTCAGCATGAAGACAAAGTCAGGGCTCTGGAAAGAGAGGGGAAAAAAACTTTTGTAGCCTTAATTGGAATCCTACTCAGCCTAACTAACTGTCCTCTCTTACACACTTGTACTCGTATGATCAGACCAATTATGAGGACCACCAGTTTGCCTACCACCCAACTTCTCAAACATCACCAACAAGGCTAACCCTGCCACACCCACAAGAACAAAAAAATCTAGGAACACCTAGATCAGAGCCCTCTCACAGCTTCTGGGCTTTCAACCCTTAGTTCTGATGTTGCTACATTGGTGGTATGGGGACAAAGGCTGTGTATTTACCGATGGACTGTTGAAGCGCTCTACAACCTTGGCTCGCTTCTTAATGGACATGGTACCATCCAAACGGACATACAAGTACCTAAAAGGAAACCCAAAGATCAAAACCCAAGGAAAAAAAGCAGAGTTCCTTGGAGCCAGAGCTACTGAAGGGACTGAACTAACCATGCTTGAGACTGTCCATGCACAGCATAAGGCCCCACACTCCCAAAGGCAGGGACAAGAGCTAGGAGCCAGGATTTTCTGTCCTATGGGAGGACCTAAAAGACCAGGGGCTATTTGGCTTGGTGATGAAACTAGGCCCATCACATCAATAAGGAAACATATCTTCTGGAAAGTCCCTTCTGTACCCACATTTTGGCCTATATTCACCAATCAGAACACCTATTTTTCCTAGGGGAACAGTAGAGAGACACCCCCTTGGCACCCCTAGTTAAGCTCTTCCCTACCTTCGGGCCCGGCAGAGCTTCTCAAAGAGATCCAATGTCTGGGTATAATTGGACACCAGCACTACTTTGTCACTGCTGCGACTTCGGGTTACCGCCAGAATGTAATCAAGGACCAGCATCTTACCTGGGGAGATCAGCAACTATTAGCCCTCAATGGGTCATCCCAATGGCCCACAACTCTTACTTTTGATAGCCTGCTTTGAGTTAAAATAGAGCTAGAACAAAGAGACAACTTCCCACCCCTTCTCCCAGAGAAACCAAAAAACCGGTAGGAAAGGGCTCACCTGACAGCTGGGGCTCTAGAGCCTTGGAGCTATAGCCAGGTGGGAATACGTCCAAGGCACCCTCGAAGCCATCCTCCTCTTGTACACACTTGTCATAGATTAGAGCTGGATCTGAGGGAAAAATAAAAACCAAAATGCCAGTTACGTTGCTTTAGAAAGTTTCCACTTCAATACTCATTAGAACACCCTCTAGAAGCCTACCTAAAGACCTTCTTTAGTACCAGATTTGCTTGGTCCCAAATTCCAGTGTGCAGTCAATGCCATTTGGGACCATGAATGGACAATCTTGCTCACTAGTGTGTTCTCTCAACAAGAAGGGAGCTATACCAGAGGTGTAATGGTTATTTTTTCTCCTGTCCAACATTTTATACGCACATGTGCATGAACACACACACACAGTTCTATACACCCCAAGCATCAAGCATAGACTGGGCAGAGGATAACCGAACTTTTTCAAAGCAAAGAATCTGGTTTACAAAGTATACAATGCAGGGCTAATGCCTTGGGGAGGGCTGGAATCACATGTGGCTTCTATGAGGACTCAGGACAAGTATTAATAAAGGTTACTGGATCACCTTCGGAAGCCCATCCTTCCTTGCTCACTCTCAAAAAGGACCTCCAAGCACCAACCCAACTCACGATTACAAAGCTTCTTTAATGAGGTGATGGAAGAAAGGGAAGACACACTCATCTTGCCCTCACGCAACTCTTCCGCTGGCTTGGCCTGTTTCAGAAACCTCTGGTATAATTCAGTCTGAAGGGGTGTCAGCCTGAAAAGAAGGCAGCTGGATCAATGGGAAAGGCTGAACCACACTTTGGGCCTCTGAGGACAACTTGAGAGCTGGGCTTTTACCCACTCCACACCCTAAGTTGAGTTCCATACCTACAACAAACCACCTGCTCGATCTTCACAGGCAGATATTTAGAAAGAATATCAGAAGTCCTCCGTATCAGACACCTGGAGAGAACAGAATAAAAAGGTAAGGGGCTGGTAAAACTTATGCAAACTACTAGAATAAAAGTTACCACACAAAAGACCAAGACTGACCTTTTGTAGTATCAAATGTCAGAGACCCATCAGCCCTCTGGCAAAGATATCTATATCAGAGGCTCAGTCATAGAAACAGACCCTTTCACAGTCTAGCTTTGAGCGACAACTCTGTCTCTTCCCCTTCAACAGGTTAGCTGGCCAAGATCTTCCACTGAACCTGGTGGTCTGACTGGGAAAGCAAGCTCTACTCCACTAAGTCCTTAGGGAAGTTTCTGCATTTGCCCAAATGCCTATTGTCACATGGCCAAGATGCAATGAAAGTAAGCCCATACCTCCTGGCAGACCATGAAGAACAGGGATCAGGCACCTAAACAGCAGCTCCTGATACTCTCCTTCCTGCCATCTAAAACTGGGGGAGTGAGCCCTGGCTGGTAGCACAGTGGATAAGGGGCTGGCCTGTGAACCCAAAGGTCGCAGGTTCGATTCCCCAGCCAGAGCACATGACCAGGTTGCAACCCAGGTCTCCAGCCAGGTCTGTGGCTGGAGGCAGGTGAAAGGCAACCATACATTGATGTTTCTCTCCCTCTCTGACTCTCTCCCTTCCTCTCTATCTGGAAATAATAAATTTAAAAAATCTTTAAAAATAAAATAAAATAAAGAAAAATAAAATAAAATAAAATTGGGGAGTGAAAGCTCTGGCTAGTGGCACAGTGAATAAGGCGCCAGCCTACGAACCCAAAGGTCGCTGGTTCAATTCCCAGCCAGGGCACATAACCAGGTTGCAAGCCAGGACTCCAACCAGGTCCCCAGCTGGAGGCAGGTGAAAGACAACCATACATTGATGTTTCTCTCCCTCTCTCCCTCCCCATCTCTCTACAAATAATTTTTTTTTTTAATTTTTTTAATTAAAAATAAAATAAAACTGGGGGCATGAGAGAACCCTGGCCAGGTAAGTCAGTTGGTTAAAGTATCGTTCCAATACACCAAGGTTGCAGTTTTGATCCCTGGTCAGGGTATATATAAGAATCAACCAATGAAAGGATAAATAAATGGGACAACAAAATGATGTTTCTCTCTCTCTCTCTCTCTCTCTCTCTCTCTCTCTCTCTATATATATATATATATATCAATAAACAATAATAAAAATAAAATTTAGAGTGAGGTGGCAATTGGGAAGGGCAGGGCTCTTCAGAATGTAAATCATCAAGGGTATCTTGTATATACCTATAACAGAGGTGTCCACAATGTGCCTGCCCTTCTGCTTATGTGGCCCCCATGGAAAAAGCCCTCTCAGCCTGGGAGCCACAACCATCAGATATGCTCCTACCTGTAAAAGAAGGCTGTGAAGCCTGGTTCTTTAGGTTTAAGACCAAATGACAAGAAGCTTCTGAAATATTAACAATGCTCCAAGATATTTTGCTGAGGAGGTCCAACAGTGTCAGAAAAGAGCTTCCTCAGCAGGTTGCTAAGCAACCCAAAACCAGAACCACAGGGCCCAGGCCAGGAAGAAAGCAGGGACTTGCCTGCAAGACCCTTTCATTTATTTAGTGGCTACAGTCAGAGCACAGATCCCACTCCCTTCCTAGAATCCCAGCCCTTACAGGCCAAGGGCCTAAAAGATCGGTCTTAGATGGCTTAGTTGGCAATTCTGATGAGCTCAGCTGGGGAAACCCAAAGAAAGGTGCTGCCTTCTAGCCCTACCCTGCCATTACCTATTCACAATGCTGATGAGCTCCCGCAGTCGCTCCTCTCCTCGCTGTCTATCTGCCTCACTAGCAGCTGCATCTCTACCCTTCAAAATTGGCAACTCAAAATGCTTCTTGAACTCATGGGCGGTTCCTAAACAAAGGAGAGAAGGGAAAATTAAAGAATGTAGAAAAAGAATGATTTTCCTACTGCCAAGAATGGCAGACTACTTTGTTACAGACCAACCTTCCTGCAAAGACCAACAAAGCTGAACAAATTACAGGCAATTTGTTTATATGAATCAGAGAGCTACCAAAGCACCAAAGACATTAAAATCCAAATATATAACCAATTACATTAACTATAAATGGGCAAAATGATCCAATAAATAGATAATCCAATTGTCAGGCTGGATTTTTTAAAGGCACGTCTATATGCTGCTTATAAGAAACGAAGTAGCATGTATCAGTGCAACGAAGTTCATGCAACAGTGCAGATGAACCTTGAAAACAGTACCCTAAGTAAAAGAAGCCGAAAACAGAAGGTCATATAGGATTCCACTGTCTTGAAATATCCTGAATAGGCAAATTCATCGAGACAGAAAGCAGATTGGATGTTACCAGGGCTTAGGGATAAAGGGGGAATAGGGAGTGACTGCTTAACGGGTATAGAGGGTTTTCTTTTAGCCAGGAAAAAAAAAAGGTCAAAAAAACAAAAGACCGTATTAAATTATATTCAACATTAGGCAATGTTGAATGAGATATCACAATGAGATATCACTAAACAAAAAATGACTAAAATCTTTTCTTTTTTTTTTTTTTAAGATTTTATTCATTATTTTTAGAGATAGGGGAAGGGAGGGAGGAAGAAAGGAAAAGAAACATCAATGTATGGTTGTCTTTCACCTGCCTCCAGCTGGGGATCTGGCTGGAGACCTGGCTTGCAACCTGGGTACGTGCCCTGACTGAGAATTGAATCAATTGCTGTTTCTCTCCCATGTTTTTTTTTTTTTTTTTTTTAAGATTTTATTTCATTATTTTTAGAAAGAGGGGAAGGGAGAGAGGCAGAGAGGGAGAGAGACATCAATGTATGGTTGCTTTTTATCTGCCTCCAGCCACAGACCTGACTGGAGACCTGGTTTGCAACCTTGTTATGTGCCCTGGCTGGGGAGTCGAACCTGCGACCTTTGGGTTCGCAGGCTGGCGCCTTATCCACTGTGCTACCAGCCAGGGCCCTCCCATGTTGATATTTCTCTCCCTCTCTGTCTTTCTCCCTTCCCCTCTCTCTAAAAATAAATAAAACAAAGCCCTGGCTGGTGGCACAGTGGGTAAGGCACTGGGAACCCAAAGGTCACTGGTTCGATTCCCAGCCAAGGTGTATAACGAGGTTGCAAGCCGGATCTCCAGCCAGGTCTGTAACTGGAGGCAGGTGAAAGGCAACCATACATTGATGTCTCTCTCCCTAAAAGTAATAAATAAAATCTTTATAAAATAAAAAATAAAAATAAATAAAACATACTTTTAAAAATGTTTAAAAATTCAATACTGGGTGGCAATTGTAATTTCAAAGTAAAAACTTTTAACCTGGCTGGTGTGGCTCAGTGGATTGAGCACCAGCCTGCGAACCAAAAGGTTACTGGTTTGATTCCCAGTCAGGGCACATTCCTGGGTTGCGGGCTAGGTCCCCAGTTGGGGGCGGATGAGAAGCAACCACACATTGATGTTTTTCTTCCTCTTTCTCCCTCCCTTCCCCTCTCTCTAAAACTATATAAGTAAATTATTTTTTTAAGTAAAAATTCTAAAAACAATGACCACAGTGCACCTTGCTGAGTTGCTTGGTTGATCCAAGGTCCCCCAATGGCTCTCCCAGACAAGAAAACTCTTCCTGCAAGTACAAGTAGCATTCTCTCCTTTTCTTCCTCAGCTAAAGTTACAGGTAAGGCTCCCCTCTAATGTAGCAAACAAGGCTGGATTCTTACCCAGGATGCCTGAATTAACAAAATGTACCAAGCTGAAATACTCAAGGAGATCATTCTGGATGGGAGTTCCTGAGATGAGCACTCGCCGGCTGGTGTTCAAGCTATCCAGGGCCTGGTAAGTCTGATTCTCAGAGTTCTTGAGTCTGTGACCCTGAAAGGAAATTAATTCACACTTAGGCCTGGGCACAATGTGGCATCCCTAATGGAAGCAATGTCTTGTATAGCGGATCCAACCTCTAGGTATCAGCCCATAGCACCTCTCCCTCATCGGAGTTCCAAACGCTGCTTACTCCCTCTTTTAGCAGACTGACATCATGGGCTCTCCTCCCACTTGCCTCCGCCAAAGGAGCTTGCTCTGTACTCAGCATTACCCACTGACTGACACAACTCTTAGATGGCAGTTCTCAGTGAAGAAAACTCTGACACACTTTCTCCTACCATCCAGACCTTTGAAAGTCAAGTACCTCATCACATATGACCAGTCCAATACTTCCTTTCTGGAGGACTCCAACATGAAGACGGAATGTCTCATAGGAAATAATGAGAATAGGAGAAGGTACTCTGGCTCCACGCTGGTTCATGAATCTTTCTACAACAGAACAGGTATTGAGGGAACAAATTTTAGAATATCTTTAAAAAAATAAAGGCTTAGTTTTTAAATTTAGCCTGGAAATAACTATTTCAATTATTTCCCACGGGAATTCTTTTCTCTGCCCCCTCTCCTTGCCCTCAACCCTGGCCATCAGTGAGCACATGCATTAGACAGGAGCAGGTTGTGTAGAAGAGTGCAGTTGTTTTTGTTAAGGTTCCATACCCAGCTTTTGATCTATCTCGTCCTTAGAGCCTCCATCGATGGCTAGAGGTTGAATCCTCCCTCCAAGCCATTTCCCAACTTCATTGTACCAGTTCTTCACCAGGCTGGAGGGCGACACCACCACTGCCTTGTCAATTTCTGGCTTGCACTCTGGACTCTGGCGCAAAAGTGTCCACATCAACGTGATACACTGCAACGTCTTGCCCAGGCCCATCTCATCGGCCATAATGCAGCCATGGCTGCCCGGGATGCGCCGACTGGTGACACACTCCCACAGGAACTTCACTCCCTGGGGAAGAAGAGAAACCAGCCTATGGTGGCAACCACACAGCTGCTACTCCAGAGATGGTAGCCTCCCAGGCTCAGACCCTAGCCCATACCTCACCCCATCCCCCACCATCAGTTACCTCTCTCTGATGAGGCCGCAAGACCTTACTGAGAATAGGATCAACGACCACATGGACAGGGAGTTTTTCCCTGAGAAAATACAGCAAAGAAAATATGGAGCTAAGACATGGGCAAAGGCATACCCTCAGCAAGTTGTGTCCTGCTGATCCAGACGCCAAGAGGCAGCTGCTGGAGAAAGGACATTCTTGGCCTGGTAACCAAACCATAATAAACTCCTGCTCCAGGGAAATTTAGGACAGAGAAATGAACTTTCTATGTCATCACCTCAATCCCTCCTGTTCCTGAGCTTGGCAGGAAGGGATGAGAAACCTCCACCAAACAGACATGTCCACATGCTCTTTCCCAGGCACTGTCCTTCTCCACCTACCCACCTTCTGAAAATATATGCCAGTCCCAAGGATAAATCACACCAAACGCTCTCTGCCCTCCCGGGTACGTGCACTTACAGAAGACCAGAACTGCTCAATAGCAATGCACATACTTGTCAAGCTTCAGCTGGTCATGGGCACTCAGTGGGGGAGGCTCATATAGGACCAAGGCACCTTCTTCCAGGGGGTCATGGAGGGCCCGGCGGATCCCAGCCCTTTTGAGGCCCAATGCACGAGAGCCCAGGGGACCTAAAAACCAATAATCTGTTACATAAGTCTCTAAGTTCAAAAGCTCCAATAAGCCCAAATCAAATGCTTATTCTTCATATAACCTTTCTTATGCTTCCATGTGACCTAGTTCTCTCCCCAAACAACTCCAACCCAGTTTGGGCACCACTACCTGACCATTTCCTATTCAACAACAAACTTCTGAAGAGCTGAGTCACGTATTTAAACTCAAGCCAATCCTGGAAAGGTCTGAAACCTTAAAAGGACCTTTTAAGACATAGAGCTCTTGAGAGTTGGCCTCCTTCCTCCCAGCCCGTTTTAGCACAATGCTATGCTCTACACAGGACAGAAAAACTTCGTAGAACATAGGTCTCAAAGAGTCAGCCTCATAAAGGAGATGCTACTAAATTTACTTGGACTAAATGAAGCTCCCACCAGGAGCTTCCCGAGCCCCAGCACATCCCCATCAAGATGATGGGTGGTCACTTTTGGCAGCCCTTGTTGATGCGATCACACATAGCCTTCATGAGGTCTCAGGGTAGTTACCCCACACACAGTCACCACTGGACTGGCACCTTCAATTCCAAGGTAAGCTTGTTTGTACAAAAGCTGAGGTTTTTAACCTATTCAGGCACATTTTCACATGACTGAGTCAAAGAAAGAAAAGTCTCCATTTTTACCTTGATAATTTGGAATGGGGATTTTGAAAGGCTTTGACAAAATGCTTCGAATAAATGCTTCCTAAAAAGAGAAGAGAAGAAACAGGGATTCAGGATGGTCTGGAGATGTTCTAAGACATTATTTCTACAAATGCAGCCTAAAATGTCTATTTAAGCATCATGATACAGTGAAAGCGTTGTAGCTGGATCACAACTCATTCAGATGCATCTAGAACATAGAGAGATGTACTCCATATTAGGTTTGTACAATAGTTTCATCTTTGTGGCTTTACATAAGGCTCTACAATACCCAAGGATGTCAGAGAGCCACAGTCCAGTGCCTAGCCTCAGTCAACCACAAGACTCATATCCATTAGCTTACAAAAGACCATGCCATTGTAGACACCTAGCTATTCCTTAGGGTGCAACACCTTAAGAAGAAACTACTACAAACTTACCCAATCCCAATACTAATAAGAAACTCCAATGTCTGGATTCAACCACTGTCCTATTAGGCTAATCTTCCCAAGCATACCTCATATTTCTTATTTTTTTGTCCTATGAATTCTGCCTACTGCATTTAATTCCCACATCAGCCTCCTTGAGAACTAAACAGCCCTTTAAAGAGCAGGAGTAACAGGAGTAGTATTAGTAAAGCAATAATCTTAACAACAATAGCAAAAATGACAACAGTGATGACTAACAAGTATTAATCCTCTTGTATTCATGTTACCATTTAATCCTCACTAATAGCTCTATGAAGCCCATATATTACTAACATATCCAGTCTGTAGATGAACAAATTTAGGCTAAGTGATTGTCACTTTCCCAAGTCACACAGCCATGCCAGATGCAGGACAGTCCCAATTCCAAGGCCCTTACCTGGAACCAGGAGGCAGGCAATGTGGCCTCCTAACCTAAACTGTTTGAGTGTAGCCATGTGGATCAGCCCAGTCAGAAGCCTCTTGCCACAGGAAAGCACAAGCAAGGGAACAACATAAGAAACATAAGAGAGAGGGCAGGTCAATCGCCAAGAAAAATCAAGTGGGAAAGGGTGACAGAAAGGAGCCATATGTAGGTCCTAGAGAAGGGGGGCCTTGGTGCTTCCACCTCAGTGTCTGTAGGAAGCCCCTGTGCCATCGCCTCAGCCTGCAGTCAGCACTGAGCTATGGGATTGGGACAGAAAAGGAGGCCAAGGAGCCCACAGCACTACCTCCTGAGCTAACTCTGACAACTGTCATGGAAGTTCTGGTCTAGACACACCTGAGCCCTCTGGGGAATTACAGGAGCCTGGTGAACCTCAACAACACATGAGCCGAAACCCAAGAAAGCAAGGAGAAAACAAGAGCAACATTCCTAAGGGTAGTTTTAATGAAAAAGAAAAAAATACTCCTTCTAGCAAAAAGGCAGTTTAATAGGAAAAAAGCAAGCCTATCTTGCCCTGAAATATTTACCTTTTTATTCTGAACAATTTCTATATAGATCATTATAACTTCTACAAAAACAATGTATTTTATTTATTATTATCATTTTTTGTTCAAACTCAATGTATTTTAAATAGGAAAACTGTAATGACTATATTAGAAACCTTTTGAAAGACAGAAAAGAAATATGGGAGATCTGAACTTCATTATCACACTAATAACACAATTAGAAAAAGGTCCAAATTTGTTTATTTGCATATTCCTTTGCAGCTGAGTAAAGTCTTTTGTTGACTATTTTTAATTACCATGATTACTGTAATTTATAAGTAGCAATAATAATGAGAAACTCATATATAAAAGATGCTAACAAAAAACTACTCTCACCCTGGCTGGTGGCACAGTGGATAAGGCACCCGCCTGTGAACCCAAAGGTCACTGGTTCGATTCCCAGCTAGAGCAACATAACCAAGTTGCAAACCGGGTCTCCAGCCAGATCAGTAGCTGGAGGCAGGTGAAAGGCAACCACACATTGATGTTTCTCTCCCTCTCTGCCTCTCCCCCTTACCCTCTCTCTGAAAAATAATAAATAAAATCTTAAAAAAAAAAAAGAGTATAGGTCCTATATATTTAAAAAACAAAACAAACAAAACAAAACAAAACAAAACAAAACAACTCTCTCCATGGCTGGTGTGGCTCAGTGGTTTGGGCATGTTCCCATAAACCAAAGGGTCACCAGTTCAATTCCGAGTCAGGGCACATGCCTGAGCTGTGGGCCAGATCCCCAGCTGGGGGTGTGCAAGAGGCAACTGATGCCATACCACTTGCACATTGCTGTTCCTCTCCCTCCCTTCCCCTATCTCTAAAACTAAATAAATTTTTAAATCTTTAAAAAGTGCTTAACTGCCTATCTTCTAAAACAAAACTTCCTATCCTGATTGGCATGGCTCACTGGACTGAACACCAGGCTGTGAATTGAAGGGGTGCCAGTTCAATCCCCAGTCAGGGCACTTGCCTGTGTTGCAGGCCAGGTCACAGGTTAGGGACATATGAAAGGTAACTAATCTCTCACACAATGATATTTCTTTCCCTCTCTGTTTCCCTCCCCTCCCCTCTAAAAATAAATAAAATCTTTAAAAACAAACATTCCTTTGACTTCTTACTTTCTCCCCTTGGAACTTCTACAGAGTAGTCTGTCTCCCTTTCCTTAGCTTCCATTCTGTTCTTTTCATCCCCTGAAATGACTCTAGCCAAGAACACCAATAGCCTATATGACCCTAATTCCAATAAATGTGTTAACTATTCTTTTTTTTTTCTTTTCTGTTAGTGATGGTGGTGGTGGGTGATGAACTATTCTTATCTTACTAGACAAAGCTGCCCACTCCTAAAAAAAAAAAAAAAAAAAAAAAAGGCTACCCACTCCTCAGATATTCTCTAGAGGCCTTTGACTTCCATAGTCACCACTCCTACTATTCTCTCTCTCTGGGACCTCATGCTCAGTCCCCTAATGGGCTTTCTTCCTCTGCCTAACCCCCTTAAGAGTCAGTGTTCCCCAGGGCTTGACCTAGGCTCTTCTGACTGCACACTCACCTAGACACTACAATGCACTTTGGAGTTAGAAAGCGGGAGGGAGGGTGGTGGCACCCTGAGGAACAAAGTTTCCAGTCTACTAATCTGAAACAGTCTCAAACTAGGTAATATCTAAGCCTGCTGTGTTTCAGCTCCAGACCCCAAAAAGCAAGGAACCACACAAATTGATAAGATAGCTAACATTAGGACCAGATGCACTGATCAACTATGCCCTTTCCTCACACCAATCAATCACTAGAGGCCACAACCCTCACTTCCTTAATCACCATGATTAATAATTTTTCTAAGCCCTGGCTGGTAGCACAGTGGATAAGGCACCAGCCTGTGAATCCAAAGGTTGCTGGTTCAATTCCCAGCCAGGGCACATAACCAGGCTGCAAGTCAGGTCTCCAGCTAGTCTGTGGCTAGAGGCAGGTGAAAGGCAACCATACATTGCTGTTTCTCCCCTTCCCTTCCTCTCCTTTTTCCCCTCTCTCTGAAAGTAATAAAATTTAAAAAAAAAATTTTTTTTTAATAATTTTTCTCCTATATAACCCATCCCCTGGGAACCATTTGGAGGCAGGTCTTGAGCATTGGCTCATCTGTGACTTTAGGTGTGAGCAATTTCCTGAAATAATAAATCCTATTTTCTTTGCTATAAGCTCCTGTTTGTGTCTTACGGGGCTTTGATGCACACAGGCAAACAGACCCCTTTAGTTTGGTAATATACATTGTTTTTTATAGCTCAATAAACAATTAAGCTTAGTGAATTATATACATATGATAAAACTATCTCAAAAAGCAAGGAATGATGAACATAACTCAAGTAGTGGTTACTTACAGGGATGGAAAAAAGTGTTATGACACTGATGATGTTCAAGTTCTGGATGGTGGGTTTATAGGTGTTTGTGTTTTATATATTATATATTATATTTGTATTCTTTTGTATTTATCTAGTATTATGTAAAAATGTTTCTAAATATTTGCTGAGTGCACAAATAACCTCCATTACATATTTTCATCAACAAATTCCCTTTAAAAAAAAAAATCTCCCTATAAAGGAAAAACACACTTCTTGTGTATCTTCTACTCTCAATATTATATTACTTCACTTCTGACACCACATCTGTGAGTTTTCCACATATCAAGTAATTCTTTGGCACCACCTGGGTCTCCTATAATTTAACTCAATTCTGACATCATCTACATGGAGAACGCATCAGATTCTACAGATTAAAGCTTCACAAGACTATCTCCTCCCACCACTTCTGATGCCAATCCCAAGTCCAAGTTATCTATGGTTCTTCCTCCTATACATTGGAGGTTCTCACAACGCCCTCCTTGGGTTTGATTTATTTGCTAGAGCAGCTTGTAGAACTCAGAAAAAGTTTACTTACTAGTTTACTGGTTTATCTCAAAAAATATTAAAGGGTATGAATGAACAGCCAGATGAAATACGGCGAGGTCTGGAATGGTCCCAAGCACAAGAACTTCTGTACCCATGGAGTTTGGGGTATGCCACTTCCCAGCACATGAATGAGGTTCCGTTCACCAACCCATAAGCTCTGGAACCTGGAAACTCTCCAAACTCCCCCTTTTGGGTTTTTATGGAGGCTGCATTACATAGGCATGATTGATTACTTCACTGGCCATTCATTGGTGGGTTGGTTCTCCTAGCAACCAGTCCCAAGGTTAGGTGCTTAGCAAAAGTTATTGCATGAACATAAACTCAAGGACAGTTTAAAGGAGTTAATGAAAGGCAATTTTAGTGCCCCTAGTCACCTTAATTCCAAGAGTTCAACATCTCTGTCCCTCAGAAAGCTTGGTGGAAAAAGCTTGGGATGGACTACTCTGTAACTTTGGACAAGTTAATCCCTCCAAGACTCAGATTCTTCATCTTAAAAAAATGACTGTTACATGAGATTATGCACAGACCCTGTCATGGTGTGATTAGGGTTGACTTCACTAGAGGCAACGCATGAAACCTACAGGACTCGGTTGCTTCTTAAAGCCATGTGCAGAGTCAGCGACAAAGTGGATCCTGGTTCTAATACCCTGCCATAGCTTTCCCTCTTCTATACCCTCATGTCCTCAGCCACCTGAGATCTGGTACCCAACTACTTATAAAAGAAAGGGACTTCAAATCAGCACGCATCTCTAAGGAAAGAGGTCAGGCCTCTTTCAGGCCCTGGGAACTGTAAGCAGGCCCAAAGTCCGCACCAAAGTCTGTCTGCTGGCAACTCTGTAGTCTTCTGGGGTGGGAGCCTGCTTAGGGAAACAATAGGGCACGTACATACATCAACAGGTTGTGGTTCTGACTTACATGTTGATTACTGTCCAGACAGGGTGAGCGATTGGTTAGTTGGGTCAAAGCTTTCCGAAAAGGAGACAGGAAACACTCCTGGCTCTGGGTCACAATGCTGGATTTCTGTTTCTTAGGAATCTAGGAGAGTAATGGAAAAGATGAAGAAGTCTAGAAAACCACAATGGCAACTAACATTTAAAATGTTTAATGGGGGGAGGAGGAGGAAGAGTATGGAGAGCATTAATGGTGATAGGAAAAATACAATGAAACAGTACAAAAAGATAAAATGCTTATTAAGTGCCAGACAATGTAGCTCTTTACACATACCATATATTATTTTCACAGTGATCCTATGTTAAGTGTTTATTATCCTTATTTAACAGTTGAAAATTGGAGCTTAATGAGTTTAAAGAACTTGTCTAATCTGAGGTGGGGGGATAGAAGAGGTGAATGAAGTGGGCTTTTGAAAGGCAAGTCCCCCAGTAGCATGGAGTCATGCTGCCTAAAATCTTCATTCCAAAAGCTCTAAAGAATAATTGAGCAATTGTTTCCCTCCCTGAGTTTCCCAAAGAAGGGACAAAAGTATAGCTGCCCCCAATTCCCAGGCCACTGAGGCCGCTCTCCAGTCAGTTCATAACATAGCAGCAAGGACCCCAGCACCAAAAGCATTTTCAGGAGCAACTAGCAGCAGACAGTACCATTTATGACTCAGCTGCACCAAGTGCTGCCCAAGTTCAAGTTTGAGACCTGTGTAAGTGTCACAGGGCAATCAATGTGCCTCCCTCAAAGGTAGAGGAGGCCCCTGTATGCCAGCAGTACAAATAAAGAGCAAGTCCACCAGGCCATCAGGCAAAACCCACTTGTATCAGTTTGCCAAGGTATTTGAAGTGTCAATGATCCTAAAAGGCACACCTGAAACAAACACCAGGCCCCTTCCCATTCTACATGTTTTTACTCACTACCCCTGCTCAGAATTGCCTTCTAGACCTTCTTTAATTAATCTCTTCCTCCAAAGTTCCAATGGTCAAGCCCTTGCTTCTTGAATGGCTCTCTCTGAAGTAAATGCTGCATTGTCCTATTGACTTTGGTTTACACAGGTCCTGCCTTCAGCCAGCCCCAGAAAGCCTCCAAGGAGAAAGCACAGCAGAGAACTGGGCCTGTTCAAAGTTGAACATACTAAATTATATACTTGAGTATTAACAGAGACTGGAGGAGAACGACCCCTCCTATGTAGGCCTAAGTGAGCTCTCGACTCTAGGGTAAGCCCAGTACATTCTACTGTTCTATGACATTGGGTATGGGGACAAAAAGCAAGACTGGACTGCTAGTTGCTGTTAGGGAACACATTTTTTTTTCCAAGACAGCCAAAGGGCCCAACCCAATGTGCTCTTTTGTTTTAGAATACCCCATCCTACCAGGAAAATTGAGTTTATATTAGCCTTTAGTGAGCACTTTGGGGACAAATATTTTATCCTGTTCAATGCCTAACACATAGTAAGCACTCATTAAATTTATTCAAAGAGGCTTCTGGGGGTGACTGAGTTCGTTCCATATAACCCCAGAAGAAACTAAGTCCAGGACTCCTTTCTGCCTAATATTCCTATATCCCCACCTTTCCTATCCCCTTTAGGGCAGAGTACTCACCACTGCCCCAGGCTGCCAGTCTTCATCATCAGAGAGTCTACCTTCCGGTCTTCTTTTGGCCAGTTGGCTGGGAGCTAAGCTCCTCCTCTGAAATAGAATGGAAACTGAGTACCCAAGGGAATCCTGCAATTTAAGTCAATCAGACCCAGGCACGCACTACCCAGTCTCCTCTAGGCCACACTTACCATCCTAACTAGACCCAGGAGCGTAAAATAAAGTACCCATCAGCCAAGAGTCAAAGGCACGCAGCAGCTGAAAATGCAGAACGAGGACCTGGCAAAGAGCGGGCTGCTATATTGGCGAAAGCAAACTAGTTAAAGAGGGAGTAAGGATGAAGGGAATTGCACCATGGCGGGGGTTTGGGCCCAAATTTGAGAATGGCTGGTTAGTTGAAGCCGGAAAGCAGACCAAGAGGAAATATCCAAGCAGAGCCTGGAATGGGGGGAGGTGGGGAGATGGATGGAGTGCCAGGCTGGGCAGAGTGGAGTCGGTATAATGGTCCCAGGTGGGTGTGAAGAAAGATCACAGGCCAGGAGAGAGAGGCGAGGATGAAATTCCGAGGCCTGGGGAGAAAAAGGCGCCCAAGCCCGGTGAAGGGGAATTTCCCACGTCTGGAGCTTAGATGCGAGGCCCGGACGAAGGGAGGTCGCGCAGTGATCCAGGCAGAAAAATCAAAAGAACCGGGCTTGGGAGGGTGGGAACCCCAGGCGGGGTTGGAAGAAAAACGGCAAAAATGAATTCGATCCCAGTACTCCAGCTTGACTTGCGTCTTCGCAAAGCGCGCGTTAACAGACGTCAGGGCTCTGCAGTCCCGCCAGGCCCGGTCAATCGAACCTCCCGCGGTGCTGCCGCCGCACCGCTTATTGGCTGCGTTCAATGCGTTCGGCGCTCGCGACCCAAGGAAGGGGCGGGCCTAACGGTGTGGCCTTTCGGGAGCTCTGGTATCAGAAGCCAAACTGCCCCGCTGGGAGGTGGGATTTAGGCGGAAGGGCGGGGCCCAAAGAGGCGGGAGCCGTTGAGCGGGGTGGGCGTGGCTAAGTAGGCGGGGCAGGGTCAAAGCCGGGGGGCGGGTCTCCAACTGTGATACTTCGGCGAGTTTGTCAACACAGACTGTTAAGCTGCCCCAGCAGCAACTCCGGTGGCGGTTTGCAGTACGTTGGACCGCGGAGGAGTTGCTACCTGTCTGCAGAAGGCTGAGGATTATAAAAGGCAGCACAGGTCTGCTCCTCCCCTGAACCCGACCTGGAGCAGGGGTCGGAGATTGGAGTCAGATCTCGGGTCCCTGAGGTGGGGGTTGTCATTAGGTCCACTCTGGCAGTGAGAGCTCACCCCACCCCCACCCCCACCGCAGGGGAACCATTTTTTTTTGGTTTGGGTGTCTTGGAGAAAGCGATCTTTGGCTGCAAAAACGGTTTTTGTTTTTGTTTCTGTTTTTGGTTTTTTTTTTTTTTTAGACCAAAGGACTCAAATCTCTCAAATCTTTCGTTTTTCCTATCTAAAATGTGCATTATGCCCTGGCTGGTGGCACAGCGGATAAGGTGCTGGCCTGAGAACCCAAAGGTCGCTGGTTCGATTCCCCAGCCAGAGCACATAAGCAGGTTGCAAGCCAGGTCTCTAGCCAGGTCTGTAGCTGGAGGCAGGTGAAAGGCAACCATATATTGGTGTCTCTTCCTCTCTGCCTCTCTCCCTTCCCCTCTCTCTGGAAATAATAAATGAAATCTTTAAAAATAGTAATAAATAAAATGTGCATTATATTAAGTGCCTTCCCCACAGTTAATGTGTTTAAATAGCGCCAGACACAACCTAGGTAGATGCTCAATAATAAGGGTATATATGAGGGGGACCAGAAAAATCTGGAATTTATTTATAAAATAGTGTGTACTTATTCTTACACGTTTATTTTATTTTTAAATATTTATTTTTAGAGAGGGAGGGGAAGTGAGGGAGAAAGAGAGAGAAACATCACATCAATAATAGGTTAATGGGTTGCCTAGAGCACTCCCCCAACTGGGGTCCTGGCTGGCAATCCAGGCTTGTTCCCTAACTGGGAATCAAACTGGTGACCTCTGGAGTTGTAGACCAGAAATGAGACACACCAGCCAGGGCTGGAAGGTATATTTTTCCCAACGTTTTACTTTCAATTTGTTTGTATTTTTTTATTTAAATTACATCTCTTATAGACAGTACATACTTGGATTTTGCTTTTTCATTCAGACTGACAGTCTTCTTTTTTTTTTTTTTTAATATTTTATTTCATTATTTTTAGAAAGAGGGGAAGGAAAAGAGGCAGAGAGGGAGAGAGACATCAATGTATGGTTGCTTTTCACCTGCCTCCAGCCACAGACCTGACTGGAGACCTGGTTTGCAACCTTGTTATGTGCCCTGGCTGGGGAATCGAACCTGCGACTTTTGGGTTCGCAGGCCGGCGCCTTATCCACTGTGTTACCAGCCAGGGTGCCAGTCTTTTTTTTTTTTAAGTATATTTTATTTATTATTTTTAGAGAGAGGTGAAGGGAGGGAGGAAGAAAGGGAGAGAACCATCAATGTATGGTTGCCTTTTGCGTTTCTCCAGCTGGGGAAATGGCCTGCAACCCAGGTCTCCAGCCAATCCCTAGCTGAAGGCAGGTGAGAGGCAACCATACACTGATGTTTCTCTCCCTTTCTTCCTCCCTTCCCCTCTCTCTGAAAATAATAATTTTTTTCTTTTGTGTTTTTTTTTAATAAAATATTTTTAAAAGAAAAAGAAAACTGATACTAACAGGGGGGCAAAACTTTAAAAACAAAACAAAACATGGACATTTTACAATTAAACCTGATGACAAGGTATTTCCACAAGCCCAAAACATAAGCAAAAGGGAACAAACATTCAATAGCCAACAGATCTGCATGAAGTCAGCAACTGTACAGAAGAAAGGGATGATATCTGACAGAACAAGAACAAGAAAGGGCCAAAAGAGACAATTGGGTATTCACTGGAATCAAGACAGGCCAACTGAAAATAGATGCGACTGGGAGGGATTTGGGTTTAAAATAGCCGGTAAGCCCTGGCTGGTAGCACAGTGGATAAGGCGCCGGCCTGCGAACCCAAAGGTTGCAGGTTCGATTCCCCAGCCAGGGCACATAACCAGGTTGCAAACCAGGTCTCCAGTCAGGTCTGTGACTGGAGGCAGGTGAAACGCAACCATACATTGACTTCTTTCTCTCTCTCTGCCTCTCTCCCTTCCCCTCTTTCTAAAAATAATAAAATAAAATCTTTAAAATATATATATTAAAAAAATAAAAATCAGCAATATTTAAAAAAAAAAGATAAAATAGCAGGTAAATTGCAAGGAGACCACAATGAGAAGGACTAAGGGGCTAGAGCAGGTCAGGCTCATATGAACTGTCAAAACTGACCGACCAGGATTTCCTTCTAGTACCATGGACCACACTGAGGAGAAACTGCTGGGAATGAAATGAAAATGTGGTAAGATGGAGACAACAGAAAGGAAGAAAGAGAAGATGAGTACCAATATAGATGAGGAGAATAGAGCCAGGAAATCCCAGAAGCAAACCAGACAAAATAACAGGAGAGGGAAGATGTTATAAAAAGTTTTTCTAAACCCAACTTCATTAAGTTCAGGAAAACTAATTTCACAAAAAAAATGAACAATAGAAAAGTATCAGTCCTGGCTGGTGTGAATCAATGGACTGAGTGCTGGCCTGCAAACTAAAAGGTCACTGATTCAATTCCCAGTCAGGGCACATGCCTGGGTCGGGACTCCAGTTTGGGGTGTACAAGAGGCAACTAATCAATGTTTCTCCCTCCTTTCTCCTCTCTCTGAAAATAAATAAAATCTTAAAAGAAAAAAAAAGAACTTAAATAAGAGGAATGACAAATCAATGTTTCTCTCTCCCCCTCTTCCTCTCTCTCTTTAAAAATCAATAAATTTTTTAAAATTTTAAAGAAAAACTTGAAATTACATATTGAAAGAGCATATTGCAAAGCTGAGAATATGGTCCCAAAATTACCAGCACCAAGATGTATTCTAATAAAATAGCTGAAGTTTAAGGAAAAAATATTCTCTTGGCATCTAAAAAGTAGTATATATATCCACATGGCTCAGAAGAGAAAATTAGGTTATCATTAGACTTATCAATACTTTATGCCAGAAGAAAATGAAGTAACATACCTAAATAGTCTCAAGAATGGAAAGTGTGAACCTAGAAAAACGGATTTTATATGTATAAAAGGCACAAACTATTATTGACATGCAAGATCTCAGAGAATAGTCTTGCTAAACTCCCTTCCTATGGAATCTCCTAGAAAACCAGCTTCAGACAAACAAGATAAGCAGAATGACTTAAGGAATGGAGGTGAATATTAATTATGTAATTGCTTATAGAACAATACATAACTTGCTTATGCATTGCTTATGCTTATACATAAGGTCTAAAAAGAAGAGAGTATAATATATAATAACTATATGCCCTGACAATATAGACTTATTACAAAGGTTTTTAATGATGTGAGATTAGGAAGTGCATTTGAAAAATACTTTTTAAATGTTTCAGTAACCATATTAGTGGTAGTACTAATACGGTTATTCTGAGAGTGCTTTGCATATGAGGTGTTTTGTTATGTTTTGTTTTTCTGGCACATTATACTTTACTACTACTTTTTTTAGTGTTGTCAAGTCGCCTACAGGTTTCTCCTTGTTTTGGACACTCTGAGGTCAAGACCTGAGAAGGTGATGTGAGTCCATTATTTTTTCAAATAGATTTCTAATTTCTTGCTCTTTCTCTTCTTCTGGCATGCCTGTGATGTGAATGTTGGAACTTGAAGTTGTCCCAGAGGCTACTTACACTACCCTCATTTTTTTGGATTATTTTTTCTTCTTGTTGTCATGACCAGTTGTTTTTTCCTTCCTTATGTTCCAAACCATTGATTTGATCCTCAGCTTCTTCCACTTTACTATTGTTTCCCTGTAAATTATTCTTTATTTCAATTAGTGTGTCCTTCATGTCTGACTGGATCTTTTTCATGCTGCTGAGATTCTCACTAAGTTTCTTGAGCATCCTTATAACCAGTGTTTTGAACTCTGCATCTGATAGATCGCTTTTCTCCATTTTGTTTAGTTCTTCTGGAGTTTTGATCTGTTTTTTCATTTGGGTCATGCTTCTGTTTCCTTGTTTTGGCAGCCTCCCTGTTTTTATTTTTATGTATTAGGTTAAGCTGCTATAACGCTGTGTCTCGGTAGCTTGGCCTAATGTAGTAGTAGGTGTCCTGTAGGGTCCAGTGGCACAGCCTACCCTATCACCCAAGCTGGTACTCAAGGTGAGCCCTTTGTGTGGGCTGAGTACACCCTCCTTTTATAGTTAAGCCTTGGTTGCTGTTGGCAGGTCAATGGGAGAGATTTACCCAGGCTAGTCAGCTGCCAGGACTAGCTGTGACCACTTAACCACCAACCTCCATCTTATGTGGAGGATCAGCTGATGGTGCTCCAATGTGGTCTCTTGCTATTGACTGGGTTCATGGGCTCTGGGGTTTCCTAGGTGGTGCAGGCCAAGGTTGGCCACCATCTGTGTTCTGCCTGGGCCATTGTGCATGAGCTACAAAGCAATCTAAGATGCCTACTACTTGTGCCATGCTTGGACATTCCCAGGAGAGGCTGAGCTGTGAACTCAGGATGGCGGCTGCTGATAGTGCCAGCCTGGGGCCTCTTAGCAAGAGGTATGGGGTTGGGGAGCAGGCTCACTGAGGCTGACTGGTGCTTGCTTGAGAGGATTTGGGAAGTTGTGAACCATGAGCCAAGACCAGCCATTCATATGAAAAAGTCACTTTAACAGTTTGGGTGTGCTGGTAAGTTGGGTGGGAGAGAGTCTCAGGGGATCTCCAGGGTGCGGCAAACAGTGTTAGCCAGGTTGATGAAGTCCCAGATATGGCACCCACCTGCTGGCTCTGTGGCTCTGTGTGGGGAGGGTTCAGAAAAGGTACAATGGTTTCTGCCTGCCTTTCTGTCTGGGAACTATCCCCCAACTCTCACCATGATGCCAGATACTTCAATTCTTCCCTGTAAGCCACTGGTGCCTTTTATGCTGTTAGCCTGGTGCTGGAGCTCAGAGGGAATGACTCTGAGTAAAGTCTGTGAGTGGATTCTTAAGAACTGCTTGGGGCAAGAGAAGTTTCTTCTACCAACTCAATCCCCACTGGTTTTTATGGGGCCTTATCTTCCTGGACCTGGAACCCTGGGCTGAGGTGCCTGGTGTTTGGAATAGGAGTCCTCACTCCTAAAATATTCCTCCAGAATTTTTATCTGCCACACACAGGTGTGGGACCAGCCCATTCTGCATCTGTGCCCTTCCTGCCAGTCTGGATGGTTATGGTTGAATTCTATAGCTGTCAGATGTTCATTCAACTTGATTTCTGATGATTCTGGATGATGGTTATTCTATATTTTAGTTGTCATTTTGATGTGGTTGTGTGAAAAAACGAGCCATGTTTACCTAGGCTGCCATCCTTGCAAATGGGACTTTAAAGAAGGAGTAATTATGGCATATTCTTTTTTGAAAGTTTTAATATATTTTTATTTAGAGAAAGGAAGGAGAAAGAAAGGGAGAGAAACATCAATGTGAAAGAAATACTGATCAGTTACCCCCAACTGGGCCCTGGCCCGCAACCCAGATGTGTGCCCCGACTTCCTAGCGACCATTCAGTGTGTTGGACAACTCCTTATCCACTGAACCATACCAGTCAGGGCAATTAGGGCATATTCTCATTTCATCATCTCCTGCATTCTTAAAAACCAGGATTTATGATATGGAAGAAAGGAGCTAAAGAAGAGATTAACTAAAAGCTCTTTAACCCTGAATTTGAATTGAAAGTATCAATATGTATTCATGAGGTATCATATGTATGTTATGTGTGTGTGTGTGTGTGTACTAGATAGATAGTGTGTATATGTGTGTGTGTGTTTAGTCTCCTAGCTCTGTCCATTCCACTGATAAGGCCTGGCTGCAGTCTTGAAATATAATTTCTCACTTAAAAACCCCAAAGCTTCTTGAAGAATGGCTGATTCCAGTCTGGGACAAGATATGTATATGTTGACCCAGGAAAATTTTCTCCTACCAAATAGCAACAAAAATTACTAGTCATATCCAAAGTTCTCAGGAGCCAACTTGATAAAAGTCCTCTGGCCAAAGTTAGGGTGCTTGGCACTTAAATAATAACAATAATTCCACTTAACTGAAAGCCATCAAATATACATAAATCACAAGTCTATAATAATTTTTAAAATAGTCACCTTTTGATGATAATAGGAATCCAATTCATTACCTTGAGAACTGGTGGAAAAAGAAAGACTCAAAGCATTTATTCTGCTTTTCCTATGGGAACTATATACTCAGAAACCAAACAGTAGCTAAGAGGATGTTTCTCTTTATAAAATCACTTCAACTAATAAAATGAAATTATAGAATTCACAGCACTCTTTTGCAGCCCTCAATGGATTAATGCATACTGGCAATAAGCATTAATACTTGAAAAAAAAATCACCAACATAGAGACAACTAGATTTATATGCCACTTATAGTCTTGCCAAGTGATCAAATCTGAGTCTGATTTAGCCCTTGAATCTAGCCACCAATTTGTCAAAAATACTGAGGACAGAGCAACATTTAGGATTGCATCATGAAAGCCTTGGTTGGTGGCACAGTGGATAAGGTGCAAGCCTGCGAACCCAAAGGTTGCTGGTTTGATTCCCAGCCAGGGCACATAACCAAGTTGCAAGCCAGGTCTCCAGCCAGGTCTGTATTGGGAGGCAGGTGAAAGGCAACCATACATTGAAAAAATAAAATAAAATAAAAAGAACTGCATCATGAGTATGTAATCAGCAAAATCCAGACTATAGTAAATTCCACCAACCAAACAGTCAAGGTTCTTCCACAAATAAATTATAAAAAATTAAGACCTGGCTGGTGTGGCTCAGTGGATTGGCACAGGCCTGCAGACCCAAAGGCAGCTGGTTTGATTCCCCAGTCAGGGCACATAACAAGGTTGCAAGCCAGGTCTCCAGCCGGGTCCTTAGCTGGAGGCAGGTGAAAGGCAATCATACTATGATGCTTCTCTCCCTTTCTTCCTCCCTTCCTGCCCTTCTCTCTGAAAATAATAAAATCGAAGAAGAAGAAAGAAGAAGAAAGAAGAAAGAGAAGAAGAAGAAGAAGAAGAAGAAGAAGAAGAAGAAGAAGAAGAAGAAGAAGAAGAAGAAGAAGAAGAAGAAGAAAGAAGAAAGAGAAGAAGAAGAAGAAGAAGGAGAAGAAGAAGAAGGAGGAGGAGGAGGAAGGGATGAGGGAGGACTTTAGAGAATAAAAAACTTAGAGACATCAATGGTTTTTAAATGGACAAGACAATGCTAGTGTCTGTTGATATACATTTGAGTATAAAACTATAAAAAAAGAAGTGAATGGCAACGGAAATGGTTACTGATGGAAGAGCAAAGAGTTTATACTTGGAATGGGGCCATAGATAGGACTTCTGGGATGGTTCTAGTTCTTGACATGGCAGTGGTAACAGAAGTGTTTGCTTTAGAGTCATTCAATAAGCCTTACATTTGTTTTGTGTTTTCTACATTTATGCTTTATTTTACAATTAGTCGAGTTTTTAAAAGAATGACAAGAGTGTTATGAATATCTACACTAATAAATTCAATAACTTAGATGAAATAAATTCCTTGAGAAACAAAACTTATCAAAACTAATTCAAAATGAAATTAAAAGTCTGAATAGCCTTATATGTATCAAAGAAATTAAATTTATTATTTAGAAAACCTCCCCACAAATGAAATTCAAGGCCTGATTATTTCACTGATAAATTCTATCAAATGCTGAATAATACTGCCCAATCTTACAAAAATGCTTTTAGAAAACAGGGGAGGAGGAATGCTTTCTAGCTGTATCAGCATAACCCTGATACTAAAACTTTTTAAAAGTTTACAAGAAAATTGGGGAAAATTGAACACAAAACTATATTTTATTATGTTGAGAACTTATTTTCAGGTGCAATAATGGTAATAAAAGTCCTTATCTTTTAGAGATACATATTAAAACATTTATAGGTGAATTGGAATCATACCTAGTTTTGCTTCAAAATAATCTCATTTAGGGGGAAAGTAGTTGAGGGAATAAATAAACCAAGATAGGCCATGAGTTGATAATTATTAAAGCTGTGTGATGGGTGCATGGAAGTTCATTATATTATTTTCTCTTTTTGTATATGTTTGAAATTTTACATAAAATAAAAATAACTGCAAATGATTAAGACATTAAATATATAAAAACTACAAGTTCACAGCAATAATTTAAAGAGGAAGCAAAACAAAATAAAGTCAAAACCAAGTTATTAGGACACCAACCTACTACTTTGAAAGAGATAAATAGAGAAAGAGATTTAAGCATTTAATCTTGACATTCTGGTATGAACTTTATTCCGGGTAAACAAATAGTCCTAAAGAATGTGAAAAATTTTTTTCTGTACAGAATTAGAACTAATAAAATATAATGGCATTAGAAAATCATTATTTTGTAATCCCTGGTGAAATAACCAATTCAAAATATGGTCATTAATGGATGGTAAAACAATTTGGTGAAAAGTTGACAGGGAAACTTAAGATTCAGGGTCAGATTATCACCACCTGGGCCTGAAATGCGCAGTGGAAGACAGCTGTCCAGCCAGAATAAATGTGCTCCTGTGTAAGTAAAAAATAAATCTTTATTGTGTTAAATCACTGAAATATGGAGAAATTCATTATAGAAGTTATCTTATTATAAAAGTATACATTTACATATATATTAAAACAAATAAGCACATAATTTTATATATATTTAAAGATGCATACATGTACAAAGACATAATGAACACATTAGAATATACACCTAGGTCAGGGAAGGGAATAAAGATCAGGGATGAAAAGCAAATAAAACAAGGAAGAGACCCAGTATCAACTGATGATGACAGTTTACCTATTAAGGAATAAAAAATAATTTAAAAAGAAGAAAACTGTCCTGGCCAGGTAGCTCAGTCAGTAGGAGCATCATCCTGATACACCAAAGTTGTGGGTTGGATCCCTAGTCAAGGCACATCTGAGACTCAACAAATGGATGCATAATTAAGTAGAACAATAGATTGGTAATTCATTCTTTCTAAAATTCAATAAATAAAAAAAAATTTTTAATTAACCAATGAATGCATATATAAGTGGAACAACAAATTAATGTCTCTCTCTCCCTCCTTCTCTTTCTCTAAAATCAATAATTATTTATTTTTTAAAGATTTTATTTATTATTTTTAGAGAGAGAGGAAGGGAGAGAGAGGCAGAGAGGGAGAGAGACATCAATGTATGGTTGTCTTTCACCTGCCTCCAGCTACGGAACTGGCTGGAGACCTGGCTTGCAACCTGGTTATGTGCCCTGGCTGGGAATCAGACTAGTGACCTTTGGGTTCACAGGCCAGCACCTGATCCACTGTGCTACTAGCCAAGGCTATTTATTTACTTTTAGAGAGAGGGGAAGGGAGGGAGAAAGAGAGAGGGAGAAGCATCAATGTGTAGTTGCCTCTCACATGCCCCCAACTGGGGGCCTGGCCTGTAACCCAGGCATACGCCCTGACCTGGAATCAAACTGGCACTTGCAGGCTGGCACTCAATCCACTGAGCTATGTCAGCCAGGGCATAAATAATTTTTAAGAGGAGATAATCTACCCTTTCCAGAGAGAGCACAGGCTAGTTTGCTGGTAATTATCTCCTGCCTTAAGAGCATGAAATGGTTCTGGAAAGGAGGCAATGTTGAAGGCAGAGGTTGCTGGAACCCTCCAGCATGTCTACTAGGAGAATCTTAAGTCTGAAAATTTCCCTAAACTGAGAATTTCTTTCGGGACTGACCTTCACTCTCACCTCTTCCTGATAGTGATGATACAGGAGGCACTTGCCATCCTCCAGACATGGGGCCTGGATCTGGCCACCTCTCTCGGCACCAGGCTCAGGGAAGCTACATGAAGTATGGCTGCTCACTCTGGGCCTGGGTCCTGCCCTCCCTCCATTTCTGCCAGTGATTAAATAAGAGCTCCTCCTCCAAAAATGCTCATCTCCTAATTCCTATCTTACCTTATATGGTGAAAGAGACTTTGACGATATGGTTAAATTAAGGATCTTGAGATGGGAAGATGATCCTGGGTTATCTCAGTGGACCCAATGTAATGACAAGGATATGTAATCACCATGTAACCCTCATAAGAAGAAACAGGAGAATTAGAGAAAGAAGGTGTAAGAATGTAAACAGGTCAGAGGAGTGAAGATGCTATGCTGCTGGCCTGAAGACAAAAGAAGGGGCCATAAACCAAGGAATGTAAGCAGCCTCTAGAAGCTGAAAAAGGCCAAGAAATAGATTGTCCCCTAGAGTCTCCAGAAGCAATACAGTTTGTCAATACCCTGACTTTAATTTAGCCCAGTGAAACTGATTTCAGACCTGTGACTTGCAGGACTGTAAGATAATACATTTGTGTTGTTTTTAAGCATTTAAGTTTATGGTAAGTCATTATAGCAGCAACAGGAAACTAGTATGCTGGCCCTTCTGCTAGGCAGCACTAATCTGTTCTCCTAGGAAAGTATGGTCTGTGCGAGTGGGAAGTGGAGAATCAGAGAAAACTTCTTGGAAATACTGCAGTTAGAGTGACCTAGGTTCACATTACCATTCATTTATTACCTATCTGACCCTGATCAAATGCCTAAGCAATGGTACATTGTTAATAAGGCATGTTTACAGGGTTGCTAAGAATTAATTGTCATTTTTCAATTACCTACTATTACCTAATTACTTTAAAAAAGTCACATCTCCTTGTGGGTTTACACATTCATTCCTCCATTCAGTCAACAGGTGTCACTGAACACCTGCACACAGTGAGCTCGTGTCCACTACAGACCCCAGACACTTCTCATCCAAGTTGCCAATGCTCCACCTCATTGCCCCCATCCTAAATGCAGGCCCTTAACACTTGCCCACTCATGATTTCATGTTCCCCTCATGTACTCCTGCTGGCCAGCAATGCCCCTTATCCTACCAGGCGCTGTTTCTGCAGCTGCCAACAGCAGTCTCATCTCTGCCTTTACCCTGAGCCCTGACTAAAGCGCTGGACCCACCTTGAAGAAAGTATGCTTCCCCTGATCACAGGGGGAACAATCTAGCCAAATGATGGAACTGCGGGGAGGCAGGCAGGCAGACAGGAAGGAGATCTGGGTTCTCTAACCTGGGCATTGCCATGGATTTAACATAGATGACACTGGGCAAGTCCCTGACCTCTCTAGGCCTATCTCTCCAGCCTGCCTGTGCAATGAGGGGGCTGGTCTTCTGTAATGTTGTATTTGAATTTGGAGGTTCAACTGAGCTACTCATGGCAATGGTGCATAATGGCCACAAGAGGGCAGGCAAGTCCTTCAGCTCATAAGTTTGTAGACTAAACACAAGCTTCAAAAAGGAATACAAGATAGTTACCCAAGAGCACATTACAAAATGGCAACAGTAGAAATTTCAAAAGGGTATTTGAATTTCCATCCCAGGGGGTTAGGGGGTCAGGAGCCCCAAGATCAGGAGAGGTGGTAAGGAGAGGGCTGGCAGACAGCAGAAGAGAGGCTAAGGATGTATTTTAGTGATTTCAATCACATTAAGAGGGTGGAAGGAGAAAAGTGCCTTTAGGCGACAGCCATGGACTGAATGTACTGCCTCCAAATGACTGGGCTGAGGGGTACAGAACAAGATATGAGGAGTTTAGGGCAAGTGGAGATGATCCACTTGGCTTCCTTCCCTTCCCCATCACAGAATGAAAAGTAGAGAAACTGAAGCAGTTATTCTAGGATTAGGGGACCACTCCAACTCAGCAAATAGGCAAGGATCACCCAATATCCTGTTCTCTCTTTTTCGCCTTTTCATACTCTAGTTTCAGGGCCCTTTGGGCAAACATATGAGCAGTTACCTGGGGTTCAAAGGGTTAATCGCCAAGAATTCATTCTTTGACATCAACCATAGCCCTTATCTCCCTTATCCTCTTGCTGAGCCTGAGGTTGGAAGTTTTCCTGAATTCCTTCTTTGGTGTAATTCATCAGGGTCTTGGGACCTAGGCCCAGAGGCAGTCTTGTGCTCCCTCTTTCCATCCTAGGGGTCTAGGGCTTGCTCTAAGGGAGGATGGAAAGTGGCCTTTGCCTGCATCTCTCTCTCCTCCCAGGATGTGGGCCCTAAGACTAAAGAGCCTCTGTCTTTCATGCCACACCCCCCTCCATTGTGACTCACACAAGGGATGGATTCCTTGTGTCCCAGTTTCTGGGCAGGTCCTTGTGACCAAAGGGTGGAGGGGGAAGTCGCAGGATTAGAGAAGACAGACACCTCCTCACTTTGGAGGCTCTGGTACATTTCTAGAGCTGAGACCTCAAGCTTGTCCTCCCTCTGGCTCCTGTCAGCCTTGGGGAGAAGAGGCTGGGGGATTCATCTGCATGTAAAAGGCCTGGGGCCTGAAGTGGAAGTGGAAACTGGAAAGGTGTGGATACACTAAGGCTGAATCTCCTGGCCACAGATTTGGAGCCTGAATAAGGGAATGGGAGCAACCCAGTAACTGGGACTATGGCGGGGTAGGCTGAACAGACTTTTGAGAGCAGTAGGGAGAAGCCCTTGCCAGTTTCCCTCCTTAAAAGCACAGTTATAGGAGTGTTGGCACCGCACAGGGATGCTGTCGCAGAGGAATCGAGACCCACTGGGATAAAAGGTGAACACCCTTTTAAAAAGTACGAACCTTTGTGAAAAGCACAGACATCCGACAGTGAGAAACTTTCTTACCAGGAGGGATGGTACATACACTCCCCCCTCACAAGAAGTAATGGTACAGAAAATGAATGGTTTGGTCTCACCTAGCAGCAGTTCAGACACTGCTATATTAACCTATCATCACTAAAGGACTGGAACAGAGGAAAAACTAATCCATCCTGGCAATAAATGAAAGCACTCACCCAACAGGAAATGGTGATTCTACCTACCCAGAGGTTTCAGGGAAGGCCAGTCCCTGGAAGGTTGGCCCTGAGTGTCCATGCCCCTCTGCAACCCTTCATCTTCGCCAAGAGGTGGGACAAGGCTCCTAGATATTGGATGAGGTAATTATACCTGCATTTCTTCATCAGAGATCTCCTAAGGGTCCCAAATCCCTCAAACCCTTACCCTGTTCCAGGGCAAAGGGGAAGAGAGAGCATTACACCAGGAGCTACAGGTCAATCCTCTAGAGTCAGTGTATCTAGGAAATAGCTCTTGGGACCCAATAATTGAGAGCTAGAAGCAGAGCCTTCCCAGGGACCAGAGAGATGGTGAGGCTAGGTTTCCGTGATAACTTATTTCAATGCAACCTCTTCCTAGTCCCAGAATGAGGGAGAATAAATTTCATGGGAGACCAGGGCCTAGTGAAGAAAGAGCCACAGCAGTACAAAAGGGTGGGGAAGTTGTTACAGGAAGGTCACATCATCTTGGCACTGCCCCCAGTACCAGTGGACCTCGAAACCCAGCTTGGCACTCTCATCCTCTGGTGGCGCAGGAGGTCCACTTTGGGGCCCCTCCCCTGAGGGCTTCCACACAGCCCTCAAGCTCCCTAGCTTTGTGGCTGTCAGGTCCACCTCAGTTCTAGCCCTCTCCCCAACAGGTATAACCTTTGCCCAGTCTATCTCAGGATGGGGAACACTGAGGGGGCCCTGCTCATCCAGCTCGCCGGGGGCCACGGTGTCCAGGAAGCTGCCAATGGAGACACTGTCCAGCCGGTCAGTGGAGCTGATGTCTGGCAGGCTGTCCCAGCTGCCTCGCCTTGAATGGCCTGGACTCCCACCTGTCAGGCTATATTGGCTGCTGGTGAGGCTGCTGCAGTGGCTGGTCAAAGTTCCCCGCTCTTCCAACAGCCAGCGCACCGCCTCAATGCCCTCGTTCAAAGTCACCAGCTGCTGCAGGATCTTCACATCGATGGCTCGCAGGTAAGCCTGGGGGAGTGGGAGAAGGAATCAGTCCCAGAAACAGGGCCACAGGTTTTCCAAATGTTTCAAGAGGTCCCTATATGGTAGTCCAGCTGTTTCGCTTTCAAAAAGCATGAAAATAGAAGGATCTAGAATGTAGGCTTTAGAAGCAGGCAGGTTACTGTTTTTAAAATCTCACCTCTGCCACTGATTATCTATACCATCATGGCCAACTTTCTTACCTTTTTTGAGCCTCAGGTGTTTGTAAAATAGGGCTAACTCACTCACCTCATAGGGTGGCTGTACAAATTTTCAGATACTGTCTATTATGTACTCAGTGTGGTGCTTGGCATAGAGTAAGGTCTCAGCAAAATGTTAAACATTACAATTCTCAGCAATATTGATCCTATTGAGCACTGAACTTCATAGAGAGGCTTTTACTATTAAATTCTGAACCAGTCCAAATTCACCAGTAAGACTTAGAAACAGCCAAAGAATAGTTTGATAAGAAACCAGGTGTTTCATGGGAAGTAGACCAGATCAAAAGAAGGCAAAAAAGCTGGAGGATAAAGAGGGAAGTAACCTGGTCCCCAGTCCCTTCAGGGTGTTGGCAGCAGTTGTTAAGGGAGGGAAGAGTTGGCTAGAGCTTCATAGGGTCAGAATCCTTTGGACTGGGGATTCAGGGCTTCCCTCTACCACACACCAGTCTGTTTGTAAATAGAGTCTAAGTCTGGCTTAGTGAGTAATCTCTAGGGTCCCTTCCAACTCAGATGCACTGAATCATCTTCCCCAAGCACAAGTCTGAACCTGCCTCTCCCTTGCTCAAGAGCTTTTATGGGTTTTGCACTGCTCTTTGAAAACAAAATCTAAACACTTAAGCAGTTGGCATTCAAAAGCTGTCATAATATGGCTCTTCCCATCTCTCTAGCTTCACTTCTAGCATACTTTCCTGGGAACCCCAGGTCCTGCCACCCATGACTTCAATGTCTCTTTTTATTCAGTATTACTTTTAATCAAAGGAATAGACAGATGTAGATTAAAGAGGCACACAGTTTTTGCAAGATTTATTATGAAAAGTAACAGTTCCCTGTCATTGTCCCTAAATACCACTTCCCAGAAACAACTATTAATTTTTAGCTGTTTATTTTGGTACTTACCTTCTAATTTCCAAACAACGTGCTACTTATTGATTTTTAAGTCTTAGGTGTTTTCTATTGACTTCCCACACAATAGAAGGTTAAGGATTTCATTCTTTCATCCTTCTGCCCATTCCTTTGCTATACAGGCACCCTTCCCACCTCCCCTATTATACAATAATATGTGCAATAAATTAATTATTCAGTTTACCTTATTAGACTTTAGATATGGTATTCACAGCTAAGCCATGTGGTTTACTATAGTTACTTTTCACTTCTTACAACTTTATGTCTGCGTAGGAGATAAAGTTTTGAAGCCCTGCATGTTTCAAGTGGTGTTATTCTTCCCTTACACTGTTGACAATTTGACTGGGTTAAAAACTTTTCCTCAAGATTCAAGGCACTGTTCCATTTTCCTCTAATTTTCAGTGTTACACTTAAAAAATCTGATGCTACCCTGGCTGGAGTGGCTCAGTGGATTGCGTGCTGGCCTGTGAATCCAAGGGTTGCTGGTTCAATTCCTAGTCAGAGCACATGCCTGGATTGTGGGCCAGGTCTATCCCTTCCCCTAAAAATAAATAAATAAAATCTTTTTCTTTTTTTAAAAATCTGATGCTATTCTTATTCCTGATCCTTTGTATGTGACCATCTTCCCACACTTTACGGAAGTTGTTAGGATCTTCTCTTTGTTTCCAGTGTTCTAAAATATCACAGTAATTTGGTATGGTATGGGCCTATTTTTATCCACTGGGTCCACCACTTGTTGGACCTTTTTATCTGGAAATTCATGTCCTTTACTTCTAAGAGATTTCCTTTTATTATGTCTTTAATAATTATTCCTCCTTCAATATCTATATGGATATCCTATTACGTAGAGGACAACCTGGGCTGATTTTTTTTTTTTTTTCTTTTTCCTCTTCCAAGTGTTCTAGTTTCTTAACTATTTTGAACAATTCTATTGAATTTTTCATTTTTTTCTATCATGTTTTTATTTCTCCTAGTTTTTTTCTAGCTTTCTAAATATTTTCTTTTTTTATACCTTCCTGTTTTTGTTCATGGTGCAATATTATCTTTTATCTCTTTAAGACTATAACTAATGATCTTTATAAGTTATAATTTTCCTGCATTATATCCATTTTATTGAACTTACGCTTTTCTCTTTGTTTAGGTCTACATGGTTAGAGGGTTTCATCACATAGCTTACAGTCTTTAGCTACTGCTCACACTTCAGAGTGGTCTTTAAAAAGCTGATCGGAAGCTTTGAGTGGATGTGTAAGGCCAACTCTGAAGCTCACTAAGGGTTATCTGGCTGGGCTGTTTGATTGGGTAAGGCCTGAAGTCAGAATATTTTGTCTTTCTTTTTCTCTTGGGTTCATCATAGTTACCATATTATACCCATCTGGAGAGTATAATGTAAGCAAAGCTGCCAATGTTCTGGAAGCCAAGTAGGGAAAAAGGCTGGGAAGAGTATTTCATAACATTTGGTACATTTTCAAGTAATCTCTTTATTTAAAATTTTTTTTAAAGATTATATTTATTATTTTAGAGAGAGGGGTAGGGGAGAGAGGCAGAGAGGGAGAGGGACATCAATGTATGGTTGCCTTTCACCTGCCTCCAGCTACAGACCTGGCTGGAGACTTGGCTTACAACCTGGTTATGTGCCCTGGCTGAGGAATTGAACCATAGACCTTTGGGTTCACAGACCAGTGCTTTATCCACCTTACTACCAGCCAGGGCTGAAATCTTCATTTTTTCATTATAAAATTAGGATACTATCTAATTTAAAGGTTTATTTTAAAGGTTTATTTTAAGGAATGGAAAGGAACATATTAACATGTATAGCATACTGCCTGATAAGTACTTGTTAATCAATAAACAGTAACTATTTGGCTTTCTACTGTATATTACTATAGTTAACTTATTTACTATGGCATAAGCACAGAACAAAATTTTTGTACTTGAATTATTTGTGTTCTTGGAAGACTATCACAACTCTAATCGAATAAATGATTACTGGGTACCAGGATTTCCCAGTAATTACAAAGATAACAGAGAAACTGTCCTTGCTTAACAAAAGCTTGCCATTTTGATAAGGAGATGTGGGCATAAATAACTGAAATACCAGTCTGTACGGACTATGAACATAATTAGAGATTACCTTCAGCCCTGGCTGGTATGGCTCAGTGCATTGAGAGATGTGGGCATAAATAACTGAAATACCATACTGTACAGACTATTAATGACATGATAAAAGAGATTACCCTCAGCCCTGGCTGGTGCGGCTCAGTGCATTGAGTGCCGGCCTATAAACCAGAAGGTCACTGGTTGGATTTCCAGTCAGGGTACATGCCTGGTTTGGCGGCCAGGTCCCTGGTTGGGAGGCATGTGAGAGGCAACTGACTGCATCTCTCACACATGGATGTTTCTCTCCCTCTCTCTTTCTCAATCCTTTCCCCTCTCTCTAAAAATAAACACACAAAATCTTTTTAAAAATTAAATTGCCTTCAATTATTTCATACTGGGAGTAAATACATTCCCTTTTGGAAACCAACAGTCCTAGTCCATGACCTAACTAAATGTATTAAACAAAATTTCTCAGACTAAAAATGCTCCTCCTGCTGTTTCTCCTTCCTCTTTCCCTCCCTCCTTTTTTTCCTTCCATTTATGCTTCCTTCCTCCCTTCCCCTTTCTCCCTTCTTTCTGTTCTATTCTTTCTAAAACTTGTATCTCCAGTGCTCTGCTGGGATAAAGGAGTGACTGGCACCTGGCTGCCCTTAGCGTATGATTCATAAACAGACCTTCACCAAAACCCTTTTATTTTCAGTTAATGCACTCCGCGTCCCTGACGTACCTGGTGCATCTAACTCTCGAGACCTTTGAAGGTATTAGAAGTGCAACATGGGTTGCTTTTCAACTTCCAAAACTTTGTTCCTATCATCTTCTTTCCTGTTCTTGTTATCATAATGGTTTCATGGCTTTTACAGTAATTCTTAACTTGGCTTTTTAATGGAGTTTCAGGAAGGAACGGAGGTAAATGCATGTGTTTAATGTGCCATATTGCACTAGAATTCCCACTGACCTTAAATTCATTCTTCAAGGCCCAACTCAAATGCCACCTCCTCTAGAAAGACTTCCCTGCCTGAACTAATCCATTCAGTCAATATTTATTTGGATCAAACAACATTTATTGTTTATTAAAGGCATGGCATTGTGTTAGATAAAGGAAGAAAAGACATTATTTCTTGCCCTCATAGAGTTCACAGTCTAGTGGATAAGATAAGACAATGATGCAAACACTTGCGAAGTTCCATGTAGCGAATGCTAGGGGCTGTGGGTACCTAGAAGGTCATAATGTAACCAAAGAAATAAGGGAATGCTTTCTAGGTAAGGGACATAAGCTGAGAGTTGAAAATTGAGTAGAGCTTAATCACACATAGCAGTAGAGAGAGGCATCCCAACCAGAGAAAACAGCATGTCTCCTCTAATTCCAAGTAGCCTTTTCAGAGCACAGATATGTCCCTCTATAGCAAAGACTCTTCCAGAAAGCCCTCCCTGAATTCCAGTAGCACTTACTGTCCTGTACTAGAGTTATTAGTCCGTCTCTCTCCTTCCCTAATCCACACTGTGAGTTCCCTGAGACCAGGTCCTGCCCAGCTTGGTGCTTAGCCCAGGGTTGGATGGGTCAGATAGAGTTCTGTGATTTCCTTGCCTTTACTATCCTCAGCCCCCTCTTCTCATCCCAGGGTTCAGGGGTTTGGGTTTTGCCATGTTGGTGGGGAATGAATCTGAGGACCAGATTCTATAGTCCTGTGATAGTGGGATTTCTGTAATAACATCACTCCAGAGTAGAAGAAAGCAAGGATTTTTTGCCAGAAAAAGAAATGCTCATTTCACACCACCTCTTTGGAAACAAAGAGGGGAGAAACCTTTCAGGAGAGAAACAGCCTCAGAGGCCACTCCAGCCCAATCCTCTTCCCAGGGGGATGCAGGTTTTCTGGTTTCCAATTCCACCCCTTAACACATTGTTGACCTGGCGATTTTATACAAAAGCCAATGCAAGTGCAAGCATGAGTTAACTCATTATAGGTCAACAACTTTTGGGTTTAAACAGTGTGGCTCCCTCTTCATGCAATTCAAATCAGGCCCTGAGATAAAAAACCCAGAGATCCCAGTCCTAAATCCCTGGTCACCAACTCAGATGAAGGCTCTTACAGATCATCTGGTCCCACAACCCCTCACTCCCCAAGGCAGAAAAACTGAGGTCAAGAGAGAGGTCCTACCAAGATCACAAAATGATTTAGGAGCAGAGCTAGGACTTGAACCTATGCCCTTCAACTCTTTGTCTAAAGGTTTTTCACAAACGCTTCTTGGTTGTCATAGCAACAGTTATTTGGGTGGGAGTATTAAGTACAGGAAGTTGCCATTGTTTCCCCTTCCCACAGGTCCCAGAGCCTAGGTGGTTCACCAACCTTTGAGTAGAGGAGAGAAGCAGGAGGGAAGAGGTCTAGAAGCAAGGATGCCCTTGACCTCAAGGGCAAGATTGTCCCCTCCCTCTAGGAAAGCTGGGAGAAAAACAGTTGAAGGTCAGTGCTTAGAGGGCTTGGACCAGTTCTGTCACAAGTGGCTCCAGGGGAACACCCACCTCCCTGCCCTTTGTCCTCCCTGGGTGCGACCCAGTAGGCAGGGCAGGGCATATAAAGACACTAATGACATCCTGGCTTGAGGAGGGAAAAGGGAATTTGGTAGGAATGATGGGGCACATAGGGGGCAGCTCTGGCCCCCAAGAAGGCTCCCTTCCTCTTGCCCTTCATGGGCAGCCTAGGTCCCCAGGCCAGGCTGGGTCAAGAAAGACCTAATCAGAAGTTAAGTGTAATGTACCCACCCCCCTCCAAAGTTTACAAATAGGTCATCTCCACCAAAGGCAGAAGAGTTAGAACCAGAGAAAGTAGGCATGGCTCCTCCACTAGCTTCTGGGGGAGACCAGGCAAGTCCCTCAACACCAACAAGTATATTTCATCTGTGACAAGGGGAAAATGACACCTGCTTTGCTTACTTAAATGACATAAAATGTGTTTAACATGTCTGGCACAAAGTAGGTCTCAATGGTAGACATATAGTGTAGGCAGATCATCTGGTTCAAAGCCCCGGCTCTGTCTGCTTTTTTTTTTTTTTTTTTTACTCCTAATATGACCTAGGGCAGTTACTGAATTTCTTTGTACCTCAGTTTTTTCATCTACAAAGTATCACTTTGTGGTGATTGCCATGAGTATTTAGAGACTGTCTTGTAAAGTAAAGGGCTCAGCCTGATGCTGGCACATGCTCTTGATGAAAGTTAGTTTCCAAAGCAGGGCACTCTAGGTAGGTTCTTTCTAGGTCTTGGGCTAAAGTCTGTACAATGAGGCAAAGCCAGTCCCCTCCCTTAGGTGGGGACTATTTTGGAGAATTTGGCTCACCTCCAATCTTCAAGGCCAAGTGCACACATGGCATTCAAATCCCTCCCTCAGGGGAGCATTCCCTGATTGTTCTGCCTGTAAGGCTTTGCTCCCAACCTCTCAGGCTGTCCAGAAGTCCCCATGACCTCCCCAGCCTCTCCCTTATGGCTCAGTCTGGCACAGAGCTGGGCACACAGTGGGGCTCCAGGAAGACTAATTAACTCACATCCTCACTGTGGCTTCCTGGTTCTGGGCCAGACAGCAGTTGGCAATTCCTCAGTTCCCCAGAACTTGGCTGTAAAGTGATGGCAGGTGTAAATCACCTCCTTCACCGGAATCAGGGCCCTGGGGAGCCTGATGGGCCCCAACTGCTCTTTTGGCTCTCAATCTAAACCAGCAGCAACAGAGAAGTGGGCGGGTACCTGTTTCCTCCTCTTCTCCCCAAAGAGGTACAGATGAGATCCAAATGTTCAGTGCACCTTGGAGTTGGTGGGAGGAGACTGAGACACCGATAGTGCTGCTACTCATGTCTGCTAGGTTCTAGGAACCTTTCAAGTATTTTAAGCGTGGTTGGGAGAATGTGAGGGAAAAGGGGGATGTTTTTAGTGGCCCTAGTCCAGGCAGTTTTCACCCAAATCTCTTCTGTGCTGAATACTGTCATGAACCCTGGGCCCAGTTTGCAGGAGGAGAAAAAAGGGTTGCCCTATAATGGCGGCTGGGAAATAAATGCCCCTGTGGGTGAGGTGGGTAGGGGTCGGGGGCATATTTCTGCTATGCTAGATTCTCAGCGCTTCCTAGTCTTCACCTCTCCCCTCCCAATTATTTGGCAGGCAAAACTTCCAAGAGCCTGGTGCTTCCCACCGCAAGCCTTTAGGACCCATCTAAACCCCACTCACCCTTGGGGAGGCAATTAATGGACCCCAGGGTGTAAGGACTGACCTGGAAGAAATCCTTAAGAGTTAAGCGGGGAGTTTTAATTCCCTTGTCTCTAGTCCAACTCTGAGTGGCTCCATCAAGGCCCTACACAGAGAGCTCGGGTCCACCCACCTCGCCCCACCCTGGCCCGTGAAGCCCACACTCACCAGCTCCATCTTCAGCGCCATGATCTTGTCCCCCAGACCGTGGCCTGCGCTAGGCGCCCCAGGGAGCGGCAGGGCTCCAGAAGTTCCCGGCTCCCGCTCCCCTCGAAGCCCTCGTAGCAGCCCTTCAGGGGTCTTCCTGCCCACCTTGCCCTCCACGTCTCGTAGGTCGGGAGTCTGGGACTCTGCAGTCCCCTCCATGTGGGCCTGAGTCTGAAAGAGCTGGGCGAACAGACGAGGGGGTTCCCGACGCCGGGATCCTCTCGTCTCCGCTGCTGGTGCGGAGTGAACCCGCGGGTCCCCGCCCGCGTCAAGGGAGGCGGGGAGGAGGTGGGGGCGTCGTAACACTCAGAAAAGCCGCGCAGAGCGCTGTTTTTTTGGGTGTATATATATTCGAGCACCGCGCACACAACCTCTTGGTCCTGAAATGATTAGGGCTGGGCGATTCTGGATTTGTACCTGGAGGAACATTGCGGGAGCTCAGCGCCTTCTTCCGGGCACTAAATACAGTGACACACAGCAGGTGCCCAATAAATGTTTGCTGATCCAAGTCTAAGCATAATCAGCCACGGATGCAGGAGTTTAAGAAACAGTGGTAGCAGAACTACAGAGGGTTTTGGAAGGCATCCTGGAGTAAAAGAACTGGATCTAAAACAGTGGTTAGAATTTAGCTACACACACGTAAAATAAAAACGTTTAGCCAATGAGGAGCAAACAGTATTGAAGCTGAAGAGGTCCCCATGGGCCAAATGCTTGATCTTTTAAACTTATACTTCTTTAGCTTGACTATTCACATGAATTTCTTTGAATCTTGTTAAAATGCAGATTATGATTCTCTAAATCTGGGGTAGGAGTCAAGATTCTCCAGGGATCATACTTTGAGTAACAAGCTTATAGAAGATGGTTCTAAGATGCTTGGATTTTATTCTATAGGAAATGAGGAGCCATAAAAAACATCCTTTGGATTGGTTTTGGTTTTTAATGCAAGTAATTCCAATCCACGGTTACAAAAGGTGGTTCCTTTTGTTATAAAAGATAGTTTCCCCTTGCCGTATTTCCACCTCTAGTTCCACTGTCAGAAGCAATTACTTTTAGCTTTTTCTTTTCTTTTCTTTTTTTACTTTTAGCTATTTTTTCCCCTGGTATTTATACTCATAATTCTACAATAGGTTTACACCACTATTTCTTCATTTTAAACATTGTCTACTGACTTTCTATTATGATAAATACAGATTTACCACACTTACACTCCTGTACTTCTCTTTTCTGTTGGCCCTATATATTTTATCATTATTTTTAGTTCATCTAATGGTTACCTTTGTGATTTTAAGTAACGTATTTCCCCTTGGTAACTTTAAATTTTTTTTTTTTTCTTTTATTGATTCTAGAGAGAGGGGAAAGGAGGGAGAACGAGAGGGAGAGAAACATTGATCCCTGTTTAGAGACTGAACCTGCAGCCTAGACATGGGCCCTCATGGGGAATCAACACTATGACCTTTCTGTTTGCAGGATGATACCCAACCAAATGAGTAACACCAGCTAGGGATCCTTATTACCTTTTGATCCATTGATAACTTCACATTTGGAGAATATCACCCCACCATTTAGGCAGCAGACAGAATGTAGAGAGTTCAAAAATACCTAACTGGACTTCTGGCTTCCTCTGTCTCCTTTTAATCCACAAACAGCAAATATTCACTTAAATTGGATTACATTGATTCCCTGCCTGAAATTGTTTCATAGCTATCCACTTATTTCAAATAAGCATCCATATCACCTGAAAACTTGTTAGAAATGCAGCATTCTGCTCTGCTCCAGTCTGCTAAATCAAAAACTCTAAGAATGGGGCCCAGCCATTTGTGTTTAACGAACCCTTCAAATCATTCTTTTTGTTGTTTTTGTTATTATTTATTGATTTCTAGAGAGAGGGAGAAGGGGGAGAAAGAGGTTGTTTCATTTATCCAAGCATTCATTGGTCGATTCTTGTTATGTGCCCTGACCAAGGAAGGACCTCAACCTTGGCATACAGAGAATGCTCTAACCAACTGAGCTACCCCACCAGAGCCCAACAAGCCCTTTAAGTGATTCTGACACAAGCAAGGTTTGAGAAATACTGTGGTAAGTGAAGTGCTGTGTCTTTGTATTTCCTCATTTAATCTTCACAACAACTCTCTAAGTATCGTAATTGTCAGTACAGTGCAGGGATAAAGAGTGAAGTCTGGAGCCAGAAGGCTGGGGTTTGAATCCTAGCTTTCCCAGTTTTGTGACATTGGCCTCATTTTCTTTCTCTGTGAGAGTGGCATAGCAATAGTCCCTTCCTCATGGGGTTGTTGGGTAACGAAATGAGTTAGTATAAAGTGCTTAGAGTGGTAACTGACATAGAGTAAGCATCCTGTAAGGCTGTTCCCATTTCACAAAGAGGAGAACCTAGGTTGAGAGGTGAATTGACTTCCTTCATGTCTAGGAGCCTGGTAGAACCAGGTTTTCTCTTAACCTTCGGAGGCCGCGCATAGTCTAGCCCTAGGTGCAGCCTTGCCCAAGCAAGGGGAGCGAGTAGCTGTGTCCGCAAGGCGGCCGTGGCCGGTCTGACCCTGGGCTGCGGTCTAGGTCAAAGCTCTAGAGCGCTGACTACAGTCGAGCAAGCTACCTGGCCGCGCTGCAGGCGGGAAGCAGAGGGGTTAAGGACGCACGCAGTGCCCCGGGCTATACCCCCAGCCACCGCAGCCACCCCAAGCGCCGCCCGCCGCCCTCTCACCCCAAGGCGTTGGCGGCTGCGCGGCGGAAGCGGGGAGGCGGGCCGGGCCGTCCGGGGCGGGGCTGCGCGCGGCATGGAGGAGGCGGAGGCCGCGGTGCGCCGGGCGGAGCAGTGCGGGCCCCAGACGGGCCCGAACGGGGCCCAGGGCCCCTGACCCGTGAGTGCCCCCGGGTGGGGATACGGGAGTGCTGGCGCCGCCGGAGCAGGTCCCCCGAGGCCTCGGACGGCCCCGGGCCCCTGGAAGAAGAAGAGCAGGGCCAGGCAGGAGGGGCGAGGGTGGAAGGGTGAGGAGAATGGGGTGGGGGGAGCTGCTGCCCTTAGCCCATCCCAGGACTGAGAAGGCCTGGGGCTTGGTCATTCTGGGGGCTGATGAACCCTGAAAGCCAGTGATTTGGCTTCCTGCTCTGGGTCCCTGAGCAACGCTGTCCGCTTCCCCAGCCCCAGGGGAGTTTCCAGGTGACCTGACCCCTCTGAAGCTTTCCTTCCCAGAAAAGTTGGGCCACTTTTCCCAGGTCACGTAGTGTGGATGCCTGCAGGGAGGCGTTGGGGGCGGGGTCCTCCCTCATCTCCCCAGAAGGCATCAGACTTTAGGAGGAACACCTTGCTCCATGCGATCCTCTGGTTCCCTCAGTTTCCTAAAGGCATGGGCTGGCCAGCACCGTGGTGACCCTTCCCTCTGGCATGGACGACTGGAAACCCAGCCCCCTCATCAAGCCCTTTGGGGCTCGGAAGAAGAGGAGCTGGTATCTTACCTGGAAGTATAAACTGACCAATCAGAGGACCCTGCGGAGATTCTGTCAGGTATAGAGATGTCCCAAACCTCCCTTGGGCTTCCTCCCAGCTTTCCTCTAGCCTGTGCTATGAGCACAGGAACCCATCTTGGCCACCCTCAGCCTAGAAAGCAGCAATAGGTACCTAGAGGGGAAACCTTTTTGTGTCATGTCCCTACCAGGTAGTGGTTGGGGCCCAGAGCCCTGGTTTCCGAACCCAAGTACAGCCTCCTAGGTTTCTTAGAGGAGCCCCAAGTCTGATGAGGAAAGCTTTGCCCAGGAGCCCATACCAGCAGGGCAAGGGCCTGGTTCTCTGGGACTGGCTCCACCTCTAGGAACTAATTGTGGAGGAAACAAAGGAACTCAAGGCCTCAGTGGAAGAGTACAGGAGCTCTGGGTAGTGAGAGCCCTGATGAAGAAGGAAGGGTTGGGGCAGGAGGAGGTGTCCCTGGAGAAGGTGATCATGAAGCTGCACCCTGGTTGGGGGAGTAGAGTTGGGTAGACAAAGGGAGGAGTGGCAGGTCCCAGGTTCTTCCTTTGTCATCACTGCAGTCAGGGCCCTCCTTTCAGGAAAACTCAATGATTTGGGATGAGGGGTACCCCTCTTCAGTCATTCCCATCCCTCCCCTCAGACAGGGGCTGTGCTTTTTCTACTGGTCACTGTCATTGTCAACATCAAGTTGATCCTGGACACACGACGAGCAATCAGTGAGGCCAATGAAGACCTGGAGCCGGACCAAGACTATGGTGGGGCCAGGCTGAGGATGGGATTGGTGAAGGGGGTTCCCTGGGATGGCATGGCTAAAACAGTAGGCATATCCCAAAGGATGAGACTGCTGGAGAGATTACTTCCATGACCTGTCATACTCCTACAGATGAGGCCCTGGGCCGATTGGATCCCCCACGGCGCAGAGGCAACACTCCCCGAAGGGTCCTGGATGTGGAGGTCTACTCAAGCCGCAGCAAAGTATATGTGGCAGTGGATGGCACTACGGTGAGTAGGCTGGTGTCTGGTGTATACTCCTTTCTACTCAGGGTATGGTCAACTGGCTTTGCAGCCCGCTATCTGAGTATGAAATACACCTGTTAATTTCTACACCTCCTCATCTGAAACCTGGAACTAATGTTTCCTACTTGCCAGGATTTATGAAAAGTATATGAAACGTATTGTACACATGTAATGGGATTTTATCAGAAGTAATCATTAGTATAGTAGGCAGTTAGTTTATTGTTATATTGTCATAATTACTTATTGGTGTCTTCATTAGATTTAACTTTGTCTTGGGCACTGGGGAATTGAAAGGAATCAGACTGACTTTGAAGGGATCAATCTGATAGATCATGGTATCTCTGGCATGAGGCGGGGCAATCAAGGGCTCTAAGAGCCATGAAAGCTGTGGAGAGGAAGATTGTAGGAAGATATGATCTCTTTTGATGGGAGTAGTGTGCAGGCTTCCTGGAAGAGGTGGCCTTCAAGCTGTGTTGGAAGAGAATTGTGTAAACAGAGGCATAGGCAGGCAAGGAGGTTTAATTTCATGCAGTTGTTTTTTTAACTGCAAGACAGAGAGACCTTGAATGTCAGAGTGAACAGTTGGACTTTGTGTCTGTCGCCTTGTAGGTACTGGAGGATGAGGCACGGGAGCAGGGCCGGGGCATCCATGTCATTGTCCTCAACCAGGCCACGGTGAGGTCCTAGTGGTAGCAGACCTGGAGAGCTGAAGCTGAGCCCTCCTTGCTGGTGTCACTAACTCACAAATGGTGTGTCCCCTGCCAGGGCCATGTGATGGCAAAGCGTGTGTTTGACACATACTCACCTCATGAGGATGAGGCCATGGTTCTGTTCCTCAACATGGTGGCACCTGGTCGAGTACTCATCTGCACTGTCAAGGTCAGTGACTCTACCCTGGGCCCATTGCCTAAACCCCAGCTCCAGCCCTGCTCATGGCCCTGGGTTCTATGGCCCTAGTATGGCATACTGGGAAGAGACTCTGGAGGAACATAACTTGGATTCCAGTACTAGCTTTGTCATTTTTATTAATTGAGCATGTACTGTGTGCCAGGCACTATGTGAGTGTGGGAGCTACAGTAGGAAGCAAGACAGAATCCCTGTCCTTAAGGAATTGACTCCAACAGGGCAGGGGTTTTTTAAAGTTTTTTTTTTTAATGCTTTATTTATTATCTTTAGAGAGAGGGGAAGGGAGGGAGGCAGGGAGGGAGGCAGAGAGGGAGAGAAACATCAATGTATGGTTGCCTTTCACCTGCCTCCAGCTACGGACCTGACTGGAGATCTGGCTTGCAACCTGGTTATGTGCCCTGGCTGGGAATTGAACCTGCGACCTTTGGGTTCGCAGGCTGGCAGCTTTCCACTGAGCCAACAGCCAGGGCTTTCCACTGAGCCGCCAACCAGGGCAGGATTTTTTTAAAGCAGCCAAATAAATGCTTGATATCAGGAAATGATAACTTACATTAGGAAGAAATTGAAGCAAGGGAGACAGAGTGATGGAGTAATGTATTTTAGAAAGAGAAGGCCTCTGTCAGGGAATAACATGTGAGCAGACAGCTGGACGAAGGCTGGAGTGAGCCGTGTATGTATCTGGAGGAAGAATGTTTTAGATAGAAAGAATGGCAAATGCAAAGGCCCTGAAGTGGAAACATGCTTGGCATGCTTGAAGAACAGCAAGGATGCTGGTGGAGCTGAAGCAGAATAAGGAGGGGTAGAGAGTGGTGGGAAGAAGGCAGAGAGGTAGCAGGGGACAGAAGTGCAGATTATGTGGGGTTATGGTAAGGATTTATTAGCCTGGTGACTTTGCATGATTCTCAAATCTTGCTAAGGCTTTTGTTGTCTTACTGTGAAATGACAATAATCACAGAGGGTTGTTATAATAATTTAATGAACTAGTTTAAAAAAGGTTTGACAGGGTACTTGACACATGCTCATAGTTAGTGCTCCATGAGGCCAGGTCTCCTGGAACCATGTTGTTTAGGCTAACCACCTTCTCTGGTCTCACAGGATGAGGGTTCCTTCCACCTCAAGGACACAGCCAAGGCTCTGTTAAGGAGCTTAGGCAGCCAGGCCGGCCCTGCTCTGGGCTGGAGAGACACCTGGGCCTTCGTGGGACGAAAAGGAGGTGCTGACACCATAGGCCATCCACACTCACAGTATTAAGGGCTTGGGGCAGCAGAACTCCAGATGGGGTGGGGAAGGAAGCGTGTAGCAGCCAGTGGTGGTGAGTCGGGTGAGAGTGGGTAGGGAGGTGAGAATAAGCTCCGAAACTGGAGTCTGGACCCCCATTATCCCTCTTTCCTACCCCCTGCCAGGTCCTGTCCTTGGGGAGAAGCATTCCAAGTCACCTGCCCTCTCCTCCTGGGGGGACCCCGTTCTACTGAAAACAGATGTGCCGCTGAGCTCAGCTGAAGGTGGGGTTAGTGGGGGCTGGGCTTTGAGGCAGTGCCTGGGCTGGGGTGGGCATTTGGATCCTCTTCATGGGGCTCTGTTACACTCTTGACTGGGGTGCCTGGTGTTCTTTGGACCACACCATCCTGTTGACCCTGTCTCTCCCTCAGAGGCAGAGTGCCACTGGGCAGATACAGAGCTGAACCGTCGCCGCCGGCGCTTCTGCAGCAAGGTGGAGGGCTATGGGAGTGTGTGCAGCTGCAAGGACCCCACACCTATTGAGTTCAGCCCTGACCCGGTGAGTTGGGGCCTTAGGTTTGGACTCCTTCCCCGCCTGGCAAGGGGCCCTGGGAAAGATCCAGGTTGGGTTTTCCCAACCCCAGCCTGGGAGGGAACCAGGAGCAGAGGATTTACACTGAGCTCTGAAAGGCAGGGCATTTGGAGCGGGTTAGAGCAGGCCATGTGAGCAAAGACCTGGAGTCAGAGTTGGGCTCAGGATGTAGAGGACCATGACAGGGAAGACTCTCCCTTTTCCCTGAAGTCTCCCTCACCTGCCAAGAACTCTGCCCTTGGTAGGAATCTCAGCTTAAAGAGGGAATGAGGCAAGAATTAAAAGCTGTTTCTCACTCAGCTCCCAGACAACAAGGTCCTCAATGTTCCTGTGGCTGTCATTGCAGGGAACCGGCCCAATTACCTGTACAGGTGAGCCTGGGAATGGGCTTCATCCAGCATTGGTCAGGAGGGTGCCCAGTGGGTGGGGACCCTAGGCTCATCTACCTACAGGAGGAATTCTTGAGGTGGCAGAAGCACAACAGATTCTAGGTACATTTACATATATGGGTGAACATGGAGAATATGGACCCATCTGTAAACATTAAAAGAGGCGTAACCTATCTCTGGGCTCCCCAGGATGCTGCGCTCTCTGCTTTCAGCCCAGGGGGTGTCTCCCCAGATGATAACAGTTTTCATCGATGGCTACTATGAGGTGAGTGGGACATGGGGCCTTTGGGTGAAGCAGAACAGTTTTGTGGGGACAAGGGCTGTGAAATGTGGAGGGCTTGGCACATCAGAGCTTGCAGAGGTGGGCAGGGGGAAGGTGGCTCACTGGATGACCAATGGCCATGACCCCCAGGAGCCGATGGATGTGGTGGCACTGTTTGGTTTGAGGGGCATCCAGCATACTCCTATCAGCATCAAGAATGCCCGCGTGTCTCAGGTACTGCCTCAGCAGGGATGGGAGGGGCAGACACCTGGCAGTTCCATCCACCCTAAAGCTCATGGACCCTGTTTCTATTCCCCATCTAGCACTACAAGGCCAGCCTCACTGCCACTTTCAACCTGTTTCCAGTGAGTAGTAGGGGAAAAATCTTGGTTTTAGGGAAGGAAAACATAAGCATAAAGTGGTCTTACACTACAGGCATTTCTGCTCTCTGGGCCTCATTCTCCTTATCTGGAAAATGGGGAGAGTGCTGCCTGAGAAGTGGGATGAGGGCAGAGGAGACACAAGATTGGAAAGGCCCCCTTCTTGGGATCATGCTGTCCCCCTCCCCACACAGGAAGCCAAGTTTGCTGTGGTTTTGGAAGAGGACCTGGACATTGCTGTGGATTTTTTCAGGTAAGGGAAGTTTCTATAAGCAGCGTGGGGCCTTTTTGCTTGAGTGAGGGTCTCCAGGGAAGAAGGCAGTGAGGTGTCTTGGAGAGCTTTCTGGAGGAAGTAAGCTCAAAAGTGGGGGAAAAGTCTGAGCAGATGTAAGATGGCAGGTGTTTGGCTGGAATAAAGAGTTGAAAGGGAAAAAAGTTGAAAGGATACAAGGAGATAGTGGAGGCTTGTGGGGAGGGGGGAGGAGGTATGACTCCTGAGTCCCATCTCCAGCTCTTCCTGCATCATTGTGTGGCTGGGTTTGTCCTTGTCCATCCCTGAACCCTTGGTCCCTGCCTCTCAGTTTCCTCAGCCAATCCATCCACCTGCTGGAGGAGGATGACAGCCTGTACTGTATCTCTGCCTGGAATGACCAGGTAGGCTGAGTGGCCAAGGGTCAGCTGGGAGTTTGTAGAGGTCCTGAGCTAATACCTCCCATCATGGCCCTCTATCCCCAGGGGTATGAACACACCGCCGAAGACCCAGCATTGCTGTACCGTGTGGAGACCATGCCTGGGCTGGGCTGGGTGCTCAGGAAGTCTTTGTATAAGGAGGAGCTGGAGCCCAAGTGGCCCACACCAGAAAAGGTGTCCTGGTAGGGGAGGGTGAATGGTCAGGGTTCCCAGCCAGCCTGCAACCTCTTAACCTTGCTGATCTTGCGTGTCCCCAGCTCTGGGACTGGGACATGTGGATGCGGATGCCCGAACAACGCCGAGGCCGAGAGTGTATCATCCCAGACGTTTCCCGATCCTACCACTTTGGCATCGTGGGCCTCAACATGAATGGCTACTTCCATGTGAGAAGGAGGCGGGGATGTTGAGGTGGGGGCACCGCATGGCAGGCAGAGCAAAGAACATGGGCTCCGGAGCAACCCCAGCTCTGCCACTCAGCAGCCATGTAACCTTGGGGAAATGACTGATCATCCTCTTTTACCTGTTTCTTTACTTATAAAATGAAAATTAAAATACTATCTACCTCATAGGGTTGTGAGCTTATGAGGCTTAAATGAATTAATATATGCAAAATGCTTTGAACTCGGAGCATTACATAAGGGTTAGTTGGTATTATTTTTATTATTACTATTCTTAGCACTAGACCGTGGGTGTGAGGAGGGTATTTCTGCTGCCAAGCACACATCCGGCCCTGCCAGCTCTACCCTCCCCTGTCCTTGCAAGTGCTGGGGCCTAAGCCTCAGTCTGAAGGGAACAGGGCGGTTCCCAGGTCCCCACCCCCACCTGGCTGTGTCCAAAGGGCTGCTCCCCTCCCCCTTATAGCAAGGGAGGTCTTAAGATATCCCAGTCCTCAGAACTTGACAAGCTTCCTTCTTGAAACCTCCTAGAAGCCAGAAGGGCCCTCAGAGGCCGGCTAATAGGAGACCTCTGCCCATTTCCCCGAGAGGGACAGGGTCGCTCTCTGCACCTGAGCCACCGCAGTTGTCTCTACCGGCCTCTCCCTTTGCCCGCTGCCGCCTGCACGGCCTGTTCTGTCTCTGTGGCTCCAGAACAGCAGGCCTAGGGGAAGCGCTAGGAACAGGGACTGGCTCAGTGGTCATTAGCATGAGCTACCAGGGTGGACATAAGCTTTCTGGCAATGTTTAAGCCCAAATTAAGGCTTTAGGAGCCTGCCAAGGATACTGCGAAAAGGACAGGGAAGACGGAAGTTAGAGGGATCGTTATAGATCTAGGACTTCATTTGTGGGTCTGTGGATACGTGGTGGGTCAGTGGGCAGGTGTGGGCCAGGCAGCGTAAGGCCCTGATTTGCACCCTCACACCCACTGTAGGAAGCCTACTTCAAGAAGCATAAGTTCAACACGGTTCCAGGTGTCCAGCTCAGGAACGTGGACAGGTGAGAGCTGTGGACAGGGCAAAGGGGAAAATATTTAGGAGCCTTGGCCAGTATTTGACAGTTCTTTCCAACCCTGGGGCCTGTGTGTTTATCCTAGCCCTGCTGCCCCCCAATTCCCATGTGATACCCAGCCCTGGTCCCGGGACCTTTGGGGTTACCCTCTCCTTTGACCTATTTCCCCCTCTCCTCCAGTCTGAAGAAGGAAGCTTATGAAGTGGAAGTTCACAAGCTGCTCAGGTATGGCCTACAGCAGTTAGGGGTATGTGGCAGGGAGTGAGGAGGGGTCAAATACTGAGGGTCTTGGCCTCATAATTTGTGGGGCCCACTGCAAAATTAAAACCAGGGCTCCATGTTCAAAAATCACTAAGAATTTCAACAAGACAGCAACAACTAAGCAAGGGGATATATGTGATACACTTACGAGTTGGTCTCTATCTTGTGCTTTTGGCCCCCCTCCCCTGCCCCCCGCCCCTTCTGCTGCAGTGAAGCTGAAGTCCTGGACCATAGCAAGGACCCTTGTGAAGACTCTTTTTTGCCAGACACAGAGGGCCATACCTACGTGGCCTTTATCCGAATGGAAAAAGATGATGACTTCACCACCTGGACACAGCTTGCCAAGGTGCCCAATACCATGCCTACCCTAGACATACTCCTTGCCCCAAGATACAGGAAGGCTTTGTTCTAGACTCTTCTACCTCAGAACCTTCTCTTCACACTCTCGGAACCCCTTTTCCAACTACCTTGTTCAAGTTCGTATTTTAAAAGATGCTACCGCTTATTGAACTACTTCTTTAAGAAGAAATTTGAGGAATTGTAAAAAAATGTATAGGAAAGATGCTACCTCTTGCAAATTGAGGAAGCTACCGAGGAGGGGTTGGGGCTAGGCCATGGGTCCTCAGCGCCTGCTCCTTGCAGCTGTCTGACCCAGGCTTCTCCCCATACCCCACCCCCATCAGTGCCTCCATATCTGGGACCTGGATGTGCGTGGCAACCACCGGGGCCTGTGGAGGTTGTTTCGGAAGAAGAACCACTTCCTGGTAGTGGGGGTCCCAGCCTCCCCCTACTCGTGAGTGACTCTTTTCTTCCCTTGGAAATGGGAGACTGGCTGGATTAGAGGACAGAGCTAATGACCTCTTCCCTGTTATCTTCCCAGAATGAAGAAGCCACCATCAATCACCCCAATTTTCCTGGAGCCACCCCCAAAGGAGGAGGGAGCACCAGGAGCTGCAGAACAGACATGAGACCTCCTCCAGGACCCTGCAGGACTGGGTACTGTGTACCCCCAGGCAGGCTAGCCCGTTATCCCATCCTGTAGGATTTTGTAGACATTGGCAGGGGCTGAGCTGGTTTGTTTCTAACATGAGACTTAATTACTAACTTCAAGGGGAGGGTTCCTACACCCCTATTTCTGAATTGGAGGTCTATTTATTTACTTTCTTGTTGGGAAAGGGCAGGATAGTATCTGGGATCCCTGGGCAGCTAATCCTGCCCTTTTTATACTCCCTCCTCCCAGGCTTGGCTTAGAGTTTAACCTATTTATTTACTGTCCTGAGGGCCTTGGAAACTGGCTGGAGCCTGAAGGGCCTTGATTTCTTTATGGACTGGGGTGCTGCCCTGAGGGTGGGGCTGGCTCTTACTCAGGAAACTGCTGTGCCCAACTCCCCGACAGGCCTGGCAGGGGCCCACCCACTGATGCAGACTCACTCAGAGCCCCTCAGTCACTGAACCAGGCCTCTTCTCAGCCTCATCTTTATTCAGGTTTTCAAAGCTGGACAAGGTGGTCATTGATTAAAAAAGGAGAAAACCTCTATGGATATGTTTGTGATTGTGTGTGTGTGTGAGTATGAGAGAGGGTGGGGGGAATGGTATGGTGGATGGTGAGTTTTCCTTACTGCCCTCCACAGGGTTTAGCTTCCATTTGGGGTTATGTAGCCACCAGGGGATGCCCACGTCTCAAACTTCCAGGTTTTTCCCTAGGCTCCACCCTAGAGAGCTGAGTCTGACCGTTGGGGCTGAGCTTAGAGTAGCTATCCCACACCCTTTCCCTACTGTTTAACCACTAAGCTGTTTCCTGAGAGATGGAGCAAGAGAGAACAAAAAGAGACGCTTGGGGTTGGGAAGGCAGGGGGAGTGCAGGTGAGTGAGTATAGTGTGGCGTGGGTGGGAAGGAAGTGGGTAAGATAGAGCCCGGCTGGCATAATTCAGGAGGCTAAGACTGGGCTGCAGATAGAAATGTAGAAATAAGGATTTCTGTGGCCCTTAAGACACTGTATACAGGTTTCATAGCTGTGCTTTTTTTTTTTTTTTTTTCCTCTGGAGAAAAGGCATTATTTTTATGAGATTCTTGCCCAGCCAGTGATCCAGAGAGCTTAGGAAGATCTAAGTTAGTTATAGAGGCACCGGAAAATGAAGGGGATTGTCCACAGGGAGTGGATAAGAGCCCAGAACAGGGGCAATATGGCATATAAGGGATCTATGAAGGACTTAGGATTGGGAGACTGGGTATGGAACACCTCTTGAGAAAGGGTCTGCCTGTAGAGTCCTTGTGAGGCAAACCTCGTGAGCTCCATAGAGCCTTGGCCAGGAAGGAAATAACTGATGAACTCCCACCCTTCTCCATGCCTGGAGTTCAGCTCTGAGATGGCACAGGTAGTGTGCGGCTTGGACGTTTTGTTTTTTTTTGCCACCCTACAGCCTTTAGTGTTTGCTGAAACTAGAGATAGCACCTGAGGTGCCATACCAGCCAGACTGAGGAGCAATTAGCTCCCAATGAGGTTGAGGCCCGCCCTGGGCAAACAAATCCACATTAATATGGGCACCTGGGGGTAGGTTTGTATGAGGAACACATAGAAAAGTGCAGAAGAGCCCTCCCTGGCTGGTGCGCATCCGTGAATTTGAGCTAGTTGGCCTGCGAACTGAATGGTTGCTGGTTTGATTCCCGTGGTTCAATTCCCAATCAGCAAGCACATGCCAGATCCCCAGTTGGGTGTATGTGAAAAGCAGTCAATATTTTTTTCTCTCTCTTTCTCCTTCACTTCCCCTCTCTCTAAAAATAAATAAATAAAATCTTTTAAAAAGAAAAGTGCAGAAGAAGGGCTCATTGCTGTCCCTGCCTGCCTTTTAGCAGGCTCCTCATTTTAGCCTCAAACTTGCTCTTAGGCACTGTATGGCTCTAGCCAGGTCACTGTTCCTTCCGGCTTAGCAAGGGTGAGAGTTCCTGGCTGCCTTAGGAATCCCTGGGAAGAGGGATTCAGGGGTCAAAGATAAGTAAGAAGGAGGACTGGTTTGCCATGCAGGGCTTTGCTTGGTAGCAGACACCATGTTCTCCAGCGTTAGCCTCCTTAGGTGCCATCACTCCTGGTTCAGCAACAATCAGATCTATGTGTGGGACATGCTGACTTTTTTGTAAATCTGTTGCCATGTCAAACGGCCTGGGGCCAAACTCTTCACAGAAGATGTGGGCTGAAACTAGTCACAAGGCCTTTCTAGGCCCAGTTTCTGGATCATGGGGGTGGTTAAGAAAAAAGGAAGATCAGATCTGTAGAACACCAGACAGGTCAAGACCAAAAATAAATGAAGTTCTTTCTGAAATTCCCACAGCAGGGGCTTTGCTGCAGTGGGCAGGGTAGGCAGCTTGGATCCTCTGATGGGTCTTTCAGAGGGCTTCCCAGAGCCTAAGCAGTGACCTCTCCCATTGCCCTGGCATATTTCTGGTCTTCCCCACCCCCACTTGGGCACAAGCTTATTTTCATAGCTTTCTGGTCCAGTGGCCCTCACCAGGAATGTGACATAGTTTCAGGCCAAAGTCCTCCCACATATAGGAAGCTGACTGGCCCAGCCCTCATCTCCTCCCTCAGTGCCTTCTTGAACATCCCTGTTACACCCCCAGGCTTGGATCTTATATGGAGGGAAGAAATAGCTGCCCACCTCCACCCCATTTTTCTACCTTTCCAGGGACCTTTTAGTCTCCAGCCCCATAGGAATCTGAGACCAATTTAAGCAAGTTGGGTTCCTCTCCCCAAGGATAAGTAAGAAAAGATTTCCATTGGAAACATTTTAATTGGTTTGTAAATTCTGAAGTACCTTCTACACATCCACCTGGTTGCTGCTAATTTTGCATATGCCCAAGATGTGGGGTGCTTTATTTCCCAGTGGAATACTGGAAGTCACCAAGAGCTATTGGCCTGAGGGGGTATCAAGGGTTTAAGAAACAGACTGGAGGGATGGGTAGGAGTATTGGCTGCCTTTGAACTGGCTCTGGAACACATAGGCCCAACTGTATCAATAGAAGGTAAAATTAAGCACAGCCTGCAGGGGGTGGTCCCTACATGGCCCTGAACTCCACAGCAGCAAGGCCAGGCCCATTCTAGTCCAAATCACACTTCTAGATCCTGTTCCTCATGCTGATCATGTCCGCTTGGCAACACCAGGGGGTATCTTCCCAGTTCCTGCAGCAGCAGTGGCAGAGGCAGAAGCAGACTTACTTCAAGTTGCAGTACAGATATAAGGACACAAGCATGGCAGCCAGCTGGTGGGGAAGGAAGAGAGAGAGATGAGGGTGTCATCATGGTCCTTACACTATTTCCCTGTCCCCCAACCCCCTACGTGAAACTCTGTTAGAAGTCTATGTGCTCCAGAAAGACCTCAGAGATAGGTCCGATAGCTGTGATTCTAGGGGTGGGAGGGATATCCTGCCCCATTCCCCACCCGTTACCTCCAAGCCCCCAATTCCAGCTGCCACAGCACCCACAGTGACTGCATTGGTTCGGATGTCTTGCAGAAGCTGCTTGAAGCAACCCTTTGGGAAGGGAAAAGAGCACCTAGAGTCAGCATGTGCCCCCCACCCTGCTTCAGCATTGTGAGAACATTAAAGCAGCCCCAGCCTTCCATGCCAGCCACTTCTACCTGTACAGCTTTGTCCTCTGCCTTCTTCTCAGTGCAAGATTCCGTGACTGTGCTGTTGACATTATCAAAGCAACAGTATGGGGGAAAGACATTGTACTCTTTGAAGTAGGGAGAGTCCTCAAAATCTGTGTAGTTATTGAAGCCACAGCACTTGAGCTGGAGACAAGGAGGAGAGAGTGGTCAGTGGGGCCTTGAATCTTTCTTTCCACTCCAGAATCTCCCCCAGTCCACCTTACCCCTTTCATGGTGGTGTTCCACACTTGGGTGAAGTCCTTCTGGGAACCATAGTCTTTCTTGATAGTGGGCACTATCAGCAGCGTCAGAAAGTGCTCAGCCTGGATGGGGCAGGCCATTGTTTAGGGCCTGATAGGGACAGTGGCCATTTGCAGGCCACAGCCCACTTCCAGGGCTTTGCCCAGTCTTACCCCCTTGCCCCATCCTCATCCTCACCATTGTGGTATACACCAAGGCGACCACAGCGGCTGCAACCTCAGCAATGAAGATGAGGAGGAGGATGAAGAAGAACTGAATAGAGAACAGGGGTCTGAATATTAGGGAGAGATAGTCCCTTGTGACTTCCTTGCTCTAACCCACCCCCCTAAAAACAAGGCAAGGGCCCCTTGGCTGAGGTCCCTGGAGTGCGGAACAGGGTTTGGGGATTCCCAGGGCTTGGTGTCAAAAGTGAGGGGACCCTGAGCATTGGTTATGGGCCTCTGGGGCTGGGTTTGACACACCATCAGGAGGGCACACTTGTTCTCAGTGTGAGCACCATAGCAACCCAGGAAGCCGAGAGCAAAGAGCACAGTGCCAGCTGCGATGAGGAAGTAGCCCACGTTGACAAACTGCATGGCGCTGGACGACAGTGGCCCGAAGATCTTCAGGAAGGATTGCCCGTCGACTGACACCCAGATCCCCACTGCCAACAGGGCCACACCGCACAGCTGGGGACAAAGAGGCAGACCTTGAAACAGTCCTGGCAAGCGGTTCCCCACCCCAGTTGATTCAGGAAGATGGGAGATAAGAAATTTCTACTTTCACTGGCTAAGGAGTCTAAAACTCTTCCTATAGTGGGGGAAAACATCCTGTAGAGCCAGAAGGATGGGAGCTGGGACACCCATAGCCAACATAAGGCTGCTCACCTAGGTAGATATAAATGGAATCAGAGGTTCCTAAAATATCTGTCCCCTGGGTGTGGGGTAGGAGTAGAGGTTGGCTTTCCCTTACCCAGGCCAGGGTCCTGCCAAGTAGCTATAAGCAGGTGAGCACCCAACCCGCCCCATTTCCTCCCCAGGCTATTGGTGCCTGGAACACCTCTCTCCTCTGATAGACACAAACAGGGGGGCTGGTGGAACCGAGCAGGCTCAACAGTAACCATGGCAACGAAGGCGGGGCTGAGGTTTATACCTACTCCCAACCTTGGCGAGGCAGTGGGTGAGAAGGGGCATGCTGAGGCCCCAGTTGGCTCCCTTTCAGGACTAGATTCCAGGCCTGCCCTTCATCTAGCCCCGGCCTCTCCTTGTAGATACCAGTGGAAGGAAGTACAGCCAGAGTTCTCAGAGCACAGGTGGCAAACACAAGACCTGTGGGCCAAATCTGGCCCTCCCCCTTGTTTTAGCCTGCCTGGCACCTTCAGCCCGGCACCTTGTTTCACTTAACTGTGTGTTACATTTACATAATCCTAAAATTTCATTCTGCCCTTTGGAGGCAACCAGAGGCTGATGTGGCCCCTGGTGAAAATGAGTTTGCCACCCTTTAGAGGTTCTCTAGCTCAATCCCAAATCTCAGAGGGAATCCTGGGGCCCAGACTGGGGAGAAGTTCCCAAAGCAAAGCCTTGCTGGTCCAGAGCTCCAGTGGATAAATCATCCTGACACTGTTTGGTGCTCAGTCCTCCCTTTCCTGCTATAGAAACCGAGGTTACAACCAGGAATAAGGTGGTGGATTGTGACTGGATTCCAGGCATGTTTACTCAAGGACAAAAAGCTGGACTTTCAGCCTGCAGGGTCAAATTTCAAGGAGTCTGAGGCTTGCCCTGCTTTGCGCAGCCTTGGCAAGGCAAGGCAACAGAGGCAACAAACCAAACCGGATTTGCCTTTAACCCCCTCCAGCCGGAGCCTTTGCTGTCTGAATCCCTGGAATCCTGTTGTCTTCTCCAGATACACGGATAAAGGCGAGTTCCGAAAGCCAAAAGAAGCCCAAGACACAGCCCGCACAGAGTCAGATTTCTCTAAATTCATCTACATTTCATGTCTCCACTTCCTCGTCTTTTACTCCCTCTGACCCTCTCTAACGCCGCTCCAAGGGCTCAATCAGGTAGACACTTCAAGCCATAGTCTCCTTCTCGCTCTCCCTGTTTTCCTCCCACTGCCCTTTCTTCATCTGCTTCGTGGTGGTCACTTCTTAGTTTATTCCTTAAGCTGGGTTTCTCAGAGTTCACCCTCCCTGAGTGCGCTCATCCACTGTGTGGCCTATGGGCACCTGACTTTCAAATATCCATGTCCAATTTCCACCTGAGCTGTAACTCTCAGCTGCCTGTGGGACATCCCCAGGGTTGCTCATGCCAGACACATGGACATCATCTCTAAGACCTCTGTCTCCCTTATACCTTCTTCCATCCTCAGCCACCATCTGAGGGTTTTCTCCTTTGTCTACTTTTCTACTTCGTACATTTCTTCCCATCTCCATTACTGTCTCCAAGGTATACACCTCATTGCTCAGCTTCCTCAAACATGCCCTAGCCAATCTGTTCCTAGTTTGCTGAGCAATATTTTATTTCACTACCTCTGGGCCTTTCCGCATGCTTTATAACTCCTTCACGCAGGGTAAGTCCCTAGCCTCAGCTTTTTCCTCCAGGAAGTCTCTGCCCGAGTGGGGTTTAAGCCCCTCCCATGGGTTCCCACAGGCCCTGTGCTAAGGCCAGAAAGACTACATTGCAACTGTCTGCCAATCTAGCCTGCTGGACCTGAGACCCTCCAGGGCAGAGAAAGAGCTTGCTCACCTGTCACCCTAGCACTCAGCACTGAGTCTTGGGGTATAAATGTGTGTTGAATGAATAGGGCTGCTTGAGGCAGACCTTCTGCTGCGCGGTCTCTGGGGTTTCTTTTTCAGCTCCCCATCATATAGAGGCCACCCAATGTTCTTCCACACTAGGTGACTTAGGGGAAACCCCTTTCCCACTCTGGGCCCCAATACAGCCTCTTATTTCCCAACTTGACCTCTACTCAGGTTGTAATCCACTCCTGCAGGGAGCCCCAGAGAGCCCACAGCCCCCATACTTACAAAGATGAGAAAATTGAAGAGGATCATCATGGCCTTAATGAAGCTGTAGCACTGCATGGTGACTCCTGGGAGGCAGACATGTATGAGTTAGGACCTTCCCCTACAACCTCCAGGGTGGCCCTGGCCCTGGCATTTGACCCTGACATACCAGACTCCAGAATCCTGAACCCATATATCACTAAGCTTCCCCTGCATTTGGACTCTGACACCTCAGAATTTTTCCCAGTTCTCATCCTGACACTGCTACTTCTTTGCACTGCCCAAACCCTCTGCCAGCACCTGATACTCTGAGATCCTAACACCCCAGTTTCATCCACTGGCACCCCAAGTCCAACAACCATGCTACAGATCACCCCATGCCCTTCCCTGCCGTCTATATATTCTGGACCCTCCCCAGACCAACCCTAGACTTCTCTAGGACCCTCCCATGGTCTTTCCAGCTCCTCAAATCTGTTTCCACATTAAGTGCCCTTCATAGGATAATCTTTACCCTGTGCCATCACTCACTTGTTTAGGACTCGGTTGTGACTTCTGAAAGAAAGATCTGCTGAGGCTCCAGAGAGGACAAACGGCTCCAGGAAATGGTCACTGAGAGGGCAGGGAGACAACAGAGCTGGCTTTCACACAACACTGCTCACCTGCAGGTGGGGCAGGTGTTTTAAAGGCTTCCTTCTGCCCGCCTGCCCGCCTGCTCCACCCCAGCCCGTAGGCCTCCTCTTGCCCCTGTTGCCCCCTGCTGCCCCCTGCTGCCTGGAGATCTGTCCCCACAGCCTCTGTTCCCACAGCCACAGGAGCAGCTGGCCTCCGCCTGGCAACACCAACCTTGGGCAACGCCCCTCCTGATGTGAGAAGGGAGAGAAATCTGGGGGTGGGGCCCCAGAACTTCAGAGTGCTTTCCACCACAACAGTGCACATATGCTTCTAGCTCTATATCTGCAGATACAGCCATACATACCCTATGTGCTCACAGGCATGCACATCTGCCCACTGCCCAAGTTGCTGTCTTACATATTCACACACAGATACGTACATAAACACCTACTGGTGCTCATGAGTACACACACACACACTCACACACACACACTGACTCCCAGCAACTAACAACAGAATAACATATGAGGTACATATTAAGAGCTACTCTCTCTCTGTCTCACACACACACTTACAAGGAGGTGACCAAGCTTGGCAGCTTCTGCCCCCTCCTTTGAGTAGCAAACAGCTCCTAGTCCTTTTCCCTTCATAAAACCTCAAATTCTTGCTGGTTTGATTCCCAACCAGGGCACATAACCAGGTTGCAAGCCAGGTCTCCAGCCAGGTCCATAGCTGGGGGCAGGTGAAAGGCAACCATACATTGACGTTTCTCTCCCTCTCTGCCTCTCTCCCTTCCCCTCCCTCTGGAAATAATAAATAAAATCTTTAAAAAAAAAAAACGAAACTCAAATTCCCCATCTTTCTCCTCCCTTCATCTCTCCTACTCACTCTTTTCCCTCCCCATCCTTTTTCTCCTTTCGCATTTGAGGTCTCAAGTCCTCTTTGCATACCCCTTCCCTTTCTGACAGCAGGTGGCAGCACTGTACCACAAAAGCATCACTGCCCAGCTGTAAAGCTGGGTAAGGCCCACCTTCCTCAATCCTTTGGGACTGCCATCCCCCTTCCCGTTACCACATTCCTGACAGCGAGGTGATGGGGTAGTTTTGGCTTTCTAGTCACTCAGACCAGTTGTTCAAATCCTGGTTCTGTTACTTATTCACTCTGTGACCCTGGGTGAGGGGCTGGAGCATTTCTTAGACTTGGTTTTATTTATTTTTTTATTTTTTAAGATTTTATTTATTAGTTTTAGAGAGAGGGGAAAGAAGAGAGGCAGAGAGGGAGAGAGACATCAATGTATAGTTGCCTTTCGCCTGCCTCCAGCTACAGAGCTGGCTGGAGACCTGGCTTGCAACCTGGTTATGTGCCCTGGCTGGGAATTGAACCAGCAACCTTGGGGTTCACAGGCCAGCATCTTACCCACTGTGCCACCAGCCAGGGCTTCTTAGACTTATTTTAAGCTTGATTCCTAGTTTGCACAACAGAATTGTTACATTTTAAAAAGAGATGGTTTTTTTCTTCCCACTCTTGCACATAAGTGACTACAGGGTAAGAAGGTCAGAGTGGGGAAAGTCACAGCCAGAAGGGAACAAAGTAGATTTTGAATTTTATTTTGTTTTTATAATGGGAGGAGGCAGCTGAAGAAACAGGAGAGTTGAAGCTGACAGTACAATATTTGTACAGATTATATTTTAAATGCAATATATACAGTAAGTCTTTTTCTCATTCACAACAATCCTATGAGATAGATTCTCTTTTGATCTCCTTTTTAAATATGGGGAAACAGAGGCACAGAAAGGTTAAATTCTTGCCATGATTGCACAGCTTTTAAGTGTCAGAGCCAGGATTCAGTCCAGTCAGTCTGGTGCCAGAGTCTACATCTTAACCACTGAGCAGACTATCTACATTGATGGAATTTCTAAAAAGACAGGAAGGGCTGGCTTCCAGAAAAAGCAGGGAAAGATGCCTTGGTCTGGAACTTGAGTAAGAAAATGGCCAAGGGCAAGTGGGATTATAGGTATAGTGGCTAGAAGTTGAAGTGGGCAAAGTCACTTTCTAAGACTGAGGATGTTGGCAAGCATGGATTTTGGAAGGGCAGGAGGTTTGAGGTCTTTGAGTGTGGTGGGAAGGGCCCCTCAGCCTCCCAGCTGGCTCCTGCAGGAACAGAGGAAAAGTGGAAGGGGGGGCTACAGGTGGAATTTAAAAAGGGACAGAGGACTGAGGTATAGAGGGAGAAGGGGCAAATCCTAAATTCCACAAGAACTCAGTGTAAGCCTGGCAGAGCCATTGATGTTCCTGTCTCCTATAAGAAAGGAGATAAACCCAGGGTTGGAATGTCTTACATCCCCTGGGGACCTAGCTGTTTCTTTGCCTGTACTGATTGTCCACATGGCCTTCTCTTTCACCTCAGGAAGAATTGGAACCAGGTCACATTAATCTATGTTCCCAGCACATATGAAGCTGTTAATGAACATTTCTTGAATGATTGAATGAATGAATGAATGCAGAATAACAAGAGTTAAATGTCTGGGCTTTGGAACCTTGACCATGATGGATTTGAACCCTTGCCTGCCTTTGTGTGACTTTACTTGAACCTCAATTTCCTTATACTATTATTCCTCATCATTCATGGATTACATATGTGTGAATTTACCTACTCACAAAAATTTATTTATAACCCTAAACCAAAATTCATGATATTTTTGCAGTTATCCATGAACATGACATGGGCAGAGCTGCAAAAATGTTGGCTTGGCCAACTGCTGTGTTCTCAGCTGAGGTTGAACAGGAGAATACCCTGCCTTCTCATTTCAGCTCTTATAATGAAAACAAGTGTTTCTTTTTGTGATTTATTTAGTGTTATGTTTTTTACATTTTGGGGCTTTTTTTTAAAAGATTTTATTTATTATTTCCAGAAAGAGAGGCAGGGAGAGGGGCAGAGAAGTAGAGAAACATCAATGTATGGTTGCCCTTCACCTGCCTCCTGCTAAGAACCTGGTTGGAGATATGGCTTACAACCTGTTTATATGCCCTAACTGGGGAATTGAACCAGCAACCTGTGGGTTCACAGGCCAGCACCTATCTACTGAGCCACCAGCCAGGGCTTTGGGGCTTTTTATTGGTGATTTTGCTGTTTAAAATGGCCTCCAAAGTAATGCTAAAGTACTGTTTAATGTTGCTAAGCACAAGACATTTGTGATGTGACTTACAGAGAAAATTCGTGTGTTATATGAACTTAATTTATGTATAAGGTACAGTGCTATTGACTGTGAGTTCAATGTTAATGAGTCAACAATAGTTTTTAAATTAGGTGTCTTTAAACGTAAAAACACACAAAACTAGGTGATGGCCTTGGCTAGTGTGGCTTAGTGGATTGAGCACCAGCCTGTGGACACAAGGGTCACCGGTTCAACTCCCGGTCAGGGCACTTACCAGGGTTGCTAGGCCAGATGTCCAGCCAGGAACCTAGCCAGGGGCATGTGAAAGGCAACCATACATTGTTTTTCTCCCTTTTTCTCTCCCTCCCTTCCCCTTTCTCTAAAAACAATGAATAAAATCTTTTTTAAAAAACTAGGTGATGGACTGATCAATAAATTGACAAAAATGTTATGACCTGATAGAAAATTAACCCTGTATTTCTCCTAGGAGCATTGACTCAATATTTGCTAATTCAATGTTCATAGTGTTAACTTTATTAGAACATAACTACCACCAATAACTAGGGTTGGGTGCATATGAAATAGGAATAATTATAGAATCTCCTTGTAGGATTGTTGTGAGATTAAATGAGATAATGTTTTAAGGTACTTGGTATTTGGCATATAGTAAGTGTTCAATAAAAATTATTAATATTGTTCATATGGATGAGTGAGAAAGTAAAAGGAGTGATTTTCCCCCACCAAGAGTTTCTTTCTCCCAAGGGGCCGAGATGAGGTTTTCTTGTAGGACTGACCATGGAGAGAACTGTGAGAGAACTTGACCTAAAAGGAGGAGTGGGGACCAGCACTTGTAATTAAGAGCCCCGCCCGTATACAGACTCTGTATGTCACAAAGACCTCAGTTGCCCTGGCCAGCAGCACCCTCGGGCACACTGCAGAAGCTCTCTGCACCCATGGGGCCTTTTCAGCTAGTCCGTGCCCCTCGGGCCCGGGGCCTACATTCCCCCTCCCGCAGGCCAGGTGTGGGCTGGCCTCGGCCCAGGTTTCCCAAGATGTTCAAGTGTAGCCGCAGAAGGTACCGGCAGAAACTGCAAGGCCCAGCTGCCACCACTGCAGTCACCAATCTTGCTACCAGGGCCAGGGGTATCAACAACACCCGCACCGTCACCACTAGTGTGTGGATCCTTCCACAGCCAGGTTAGCCAGGGGCCCTGAGCCAGGACTGGGGATTGGAAAAACAGGGCCACTGAAGTTTCCTCCATCTTAGCTCTGCATAGGCACTCAAGGGGACACATGCTCTGTGAAATATCACTGCAAATGTATGGAAAGGTCTTGATGGCAGGCACCCTAAGGACTGAGTGCCTTCATGGAAGACGTATGGGTTGGAAATGGAGGGCTTGGGGAAGTGGGTGAATCTAAGAACAGTGGAGCTTCCAGAACTGCTGCCTTCCTCACACTCTTCCATCTCTTTCCTCTCCTCAGTTCTCAGACGGCTTTGTCAACCTGGCAGCTTTCTGATCCTCTAGAAATGCCCAGCAACTAGTCCAGAAGCTTGACTGACTCCAGATCTGCATCTTCTAGGGGCTATGGATGGTGAATAGCAGCTAAATAACAATCATTTCTGCTCCAACTGCCTATTCCACTTTAAGGTGTTTCCGGCTGACTCTGCAGGGTATGAGGGCAGGGACAGGCTTCAGTGACAGCAGCAGGGATCACAGTTAGGCAGTGGAAGGACAGGACAAGGACAGCAACACACACCATCTCCCATCTTTGGCTACAGCTTTTGATATGCCCTATGAGGTAAGGGCCTTCCTGCCTTGCACTCCCCTCCGCACAGGGATAGGGTCTCCATAGACATCTGGGAACACATATGGGGAGGAAGGTAGAGGCACAGATCAGAAAGGAGAGGATGAAAGAGATTTCACTGCTTGAGTGTAACCCTGTGAGTGCTTAAGTGTGGTGTATGTGGCTCTGTGTGCCTTGGATGGTCAGTGCGTAGGTGTAGCTGCTGAGGTGTGTGTCTGAGGGTGTTCATGAGACCAAACCGTTGGGAGTATAAGCGGACATGTGGCTGAGTGTGTGCCCTTGCCATCGAACGTGCCTCTGTCGCTGGCTGTTAGTGTTAAGGTGTATTAGTGAGGGTATGGAAGTGCCAGAGGGAGGCGTCAGCCCTGCTAAGAGGATTGAAGGTTTGGGGGATGGGGGTTAGTCTGAAGAAGGAGAGGGTTGCTTCTGAGCAGGGTGTACCACCTTGAGCCCCCAAGTCACCCTCTGAGGTCAGTATTTTCCAGGGCAGGAAAACAGGCGCAGTAGGCCGTGGGAGGTGGGGCAAGACTGAGTTTGAGTCCAGAAAGGGGGAGGGTGCTAAGCATTCTGGTCTGGTGATTTTCCATTTGTTTTTCTGCATGTACATCCACGTGTCATTGGCTGTAACTGGGTTTCTGTGAGGTGTGTCTCCATGGCATTGTGTCTCAGTGGCAGGAAACATTGTGAGGGACCCTGCTTCTAACGTGTCACTTTATGCATGGGTTAGTGTGTGTTTCACTGTCCAAGACCTGGCTCCGTTTCCAGGGCTCCCTTCCCTGAGGGCTGAGACCTTTGGGCTGGCACCTGGGGTTCAGGAAGCCTCTGGAGAGAAAATGAATTAGGTCTGTGTCCATACTCTAAGGCTTGCTGAAGAATGGGACCTTGAGAGGAGGGGAGGGACAAAGAATTCACTGACACACCTTGTCCACAGTGCTGGGTGGGAGATGACATTCCTTAGGGTATTGGGAGGGGGAGGTGCTGAACCTCAATTAGAACTAGAAGGTGACCGGGTTAGTGTCTAAGGCCCACAAGGGGGCCCACACATATAAGGACATATGACACAATCCACGGACACATGCAGATATGTAGAACTATAAATGAACTCACAGATGCACAATGCAAAAATACACATGCATGAAAGGACATGCCTATAAACACATATACACAGGCACTAATACACACAGACATCCCCACATGACACATGTAATACATAAACATGCCTACAGTGAACATATGCAGACGCAAACATGCATACATCCAGACACATGCAGTCAGTCAAACTCATGCAAACCCAGGCACATAGACATATGCACATACATGCAGACACACTCACCAGACTTCCCTGCCCCTGCGGCCCTGGGACCCAGAAACCTCCCCCTCTGTGTGTGTGTGTGTGTATGAGTGTGTGTATGCATGCCCACACTTGAGTCTGTGAGAGTAAGTGTGTATGAGTGTAAGTGAGGGGGTGCTGAGCTGTGGGAACCCGATGACATCATCTCTTCTGGCTATTTTTAACTCCCTCTGCAATGCCGGCTCCTCCACTGCCCTTCCCCCTCCAGGCTCCCACCTCTCCTCCCCCTCCAGGCTCCCAGAGGCAACGGCAACCAGAAGCCACCCACCACCTCAGTCTAGGTGACCCCGTGGATGACTGGGTACAGCCACCCTGCCCGAGCTCCCGGAGGCTGAGAAAACTGGACTCCCAAGCCAGACGAGAAGGCTTGGGCTGTGTGGCAGCTTGGAGCAGGGGCCTGGGTTAGGCGAGCTGGCCTGGCTGTTCTCCAGCCCCCGGAGTGCTTCTGCTTCTGCTTTTCAATCTGAAACTCTGTCTCCGTCAGTAGTGCCTGCTATGTGCCAGGGAGGGTGCCAAGTTCTGGAGATAAAACAGTGAGCAAGTCAGTGGGACTTCTTCCTGGTGGGAGTTACAGCCCTACGAGAGAGATAGACATTAAACAGATCGCACAAGGCACTACAGTAAACTGTGGTGAGGGCTCTGAACAGTAGTAACAAGGGGACTTAGTCTGGGATGATGTTCTTCCTCTTTCAGTCTCGCATAAAGATCACCTGAAACCAGAGGGGCATACTCCCTTCCCTTGCACTTTTCACCCTGACAACCGCACCTCCAGAATCCTACACAGCAGGGCTTCCTTCTCACACCCCAGGCTGTGCTCCCAGCACTGCCCCAACCACCAGCCAAGCGGTGGCCCACTGCTGTTGCTATTCCTCTTCTCTTTGCAACCTCCCCACCACTGATCTAGAGATGAGAAAACTGAGGGCCACTAGAGTAGTCAAATTCACAGAGACATAAAGTAAAAGGGTGGCTGGGATGAGGAGGGCATGGAGAGGTATTATTTAATGGGTACAGGGTTTCGTTTTGGAGATGGATGGTGGTGGCGGTTGCACAACAATGTGAATATACTTAATGTCGCTGAACTGTACACTTAAAAATGGTTAAAATTATGTATTTTATGTCACGTGTATTTCATCAGAGTTAAAAAAAAAAAAAAGAGGGGAGCAGTATTTAAAGGAAAAAAGGAAACAGGCCCAGGGGAGATGGCAACAGGTGGAGCAGGAAGTGATGGTGGCGCAGGTGTGGGAGGGGCGGAGGGTAGGAATAGAAGAAGAAGGGGAGCCCGGGAGGAGGACAGTGGCCTGAGGACTCAGGCCTGGAAGAGGTTTCCTCCTCCAGCCAGTCTAGGCAGCCTTGGGAAAATCGGGAAAATCGGGAAAATCGGGTTTGGCAGCTTCAGCCAAGCCCTCAGGGCTGGAGGGGCTAGTCCAGACAGCTCTCGGGAGTGGCTTGGAGGTGGGCCCATCCCATCCACGAGCCCAGAGTCTGACCAAACCATTGGGGGAACATGATGTAAAATGGGACACTGGGATTTGGGGCTATCCCCTGTGGATTAGAGGCAGGAGCCCAGAGCTCTAGCCCTTGTCCTGCCCCAAACCTCAGATGTGATCCTTGGAAAGTCCTGGCCCCTTTCTTGGCCTCACTGGTCTCTTCCAGGAAGGAACCCTGGAGGATTAGTTTCCCCACTGCTGACTCCTGCCCTCTGGGCTTTCCTGGGAGTCTGACTCTCAGGCACTGGAACCTGAATCAAAGGGTAGAGAGGCTCAACCAGGCTGCCCCCAGGGCGCCAGGCAGGAGGTCCCTTGTCACCAATGGGTCAATGACTGGAAGCTCGGCTCCAGCCACACAATGCAATACCGGTCACCCCACCCTTACCAGTGCCCTCACCCGCACCCCCCACTTCCGGCCTCTGTTCTTGCCTCTCCTTCAGGGAAAGCTGCATAGCTCCCTAGGGAATCTCTCATATCCCCTTCCCTGGCTCCCTGCCCAGTGCTTAATCCTACCTCTCCCTCTGCCCATTTTGGCTAGGCCAGCCTCTCAGTAAACCTTCTCTGGAGTGTGGGGCAGGCAGGAAGGAAAGGCAGCTGGGTGGAAGGGCTGCAAAGGAGCTTGTTTTTCCTGCTACCCTCAGGCACTGGAACTCTAGTGAGGGGCTTGATAGGGAGGTGGATTGAATGAGTGTTAGGGCCTAGGACTGGGCTGTCCTAGTCATATCCCACCAGTGGAGCTCCAGAGGAGGTGGGAGTGCTACCCTTCACCTATCCAGCCATCTCCTACCTCTGTTTTCAGTAAATTCATAGAAGAGAGCCCAGAGTCAAAACTTGCTTCCTCTGGAAAGCAATCACGAAACCCAAGCCAACTGGGCACTAGTATTGTCACTATGTCAATGACAAATTCATGAAACAAAAATCATAAAAATTTTGATGTATACATTCCAGGAATTTTAGAATCACAAAATTCTAGAACTATGAAATGAGTTATAGAATCTTAGGAAGTTTTAAAGCAGTTCATTAGTGAAGCATTTATCTTTAGGTAGATGTCTAAACCAAAAGATGCCCCATTGGTGATGGGCAAAGGAGTTCATACACGAACACTGAAATGGAGGCAGAGAGCCCAGGACATGTTAGCTTAGGGTGAAGTAACAAATCTGTAATTAACCAGAAAGAAGACAGACCTTTTCCATGAGGACAGTCCTGGATCCTGAGTATGAAGAGAGTGGGGTGGCAGGTGGGGGTAGAGAGAGGGGAACTGTATAAATAGAAAGCATAACCAAAAGAAAAACTCAAATACCATAATACGCTGGCTTCAATGCCTCCAGCTTTCCCATAATTGGGGTTAACATCAGCCCAAGACATTTTCGAATGTTAGTAAGACGCCTTATTACATTAAAATGACATCTCATGCCCTGGCTAGTGTGGCTTAGTGGACTGAGTGCTGACCTGTGAACCTAAAGGTTGCTAGTTCGATTCCCGGCCAGGGCACATACCAGGGTTGTGGGCCAAGTCCCTAGTTTGGGGTATGTGAGAGGAAACAGATCTGTTCCTCTCTCTCTCTTTCCCCTCTAAAAATAAATAAAATCTTTTTTTTAAATGGCAACACATGTCTGCTTTTTCTGGGGAAGAAGGAGGTACAAAACACTTCTTGGGGCTGCTGGGAGGAGCAGACATTTTCCGGAGAGGACGCTGAACCTTGAGCAACATGGTTTACACCAAACGCACCTTGTGAGGCAGGGGTCAGAGTCCCCGGGAAGGCCCTGGGAGGGAACCTTGTGGAGAGCATCTGTCTGGGGTGATGCCTTTAGTGGAGCATCTGTACAGGAGGAGCCAACTTTCAGGCAGCACTTTGTATGGAAACTCTTGTCTGATTTTAGGATTGGTTACTCATGAAACAACAGGGATATTTACTTAGCATTTCTGGAAAACTACTGCAAACTCAGAAACCCAAAAGGAGAAGCTCCAGAGAGAGGCAGATGCTCAGCTGCTTGTCCTTGGATTCAGCTCAATACTCAGCCCTGACCTCTCTCCGCTCCCTCATTTGCCTCTCTCCTCCTGCTTGCTGGCTCTTCTACCTGCTTACATCTGCTGTGTGACCTTTGGCAAATGCTGTCCCTCTCTAGGCCTCAAACCTCCTTCGTTCTCTTTTGAAATCTGTAATTGGGTCCTAAGTGCAGCTTTTAGTACTTTATGGTCCTGGTTTTGTCCATGTCAGCTCTAACTTCAGGAATCTCCACTCTCAGCTTCCAGAAAAAGTGTCAGGTGGCTTCAGGGGAAAATACAAAGAAAGATTAAGGAATAGAAATAACGCTCACATTTGACATCTTATACAGGGTGGAGCAAAAGTAGGTTTACAACTGTTCATGTAGGAAAAGACATGAAGCCCTGGCTGATGTGGCTCAGTGGATTGAGCACCAGCTTGCAAACCCAAGTGTTGCTGATTCGATTACCAATCAGGGCTCAAACCCAGGTTGCAGGCCAGGTATCCAGCCAGGTCCCCAGATGGAGGCAGGTGAAGGGCAGCCATACATTGATGTCTCTCACCCTCTCTATGTCCCTCTCTTCCCTTCTCTCTAAAAATCATAAATAAAATCTTTTAAAAACAAAACAAAACAAAAAGACATGCAGGTTATGAGTATTACAGTAGTTTTATTAAGTCTGTTTCACATATTCATAATTGTAAACTTACTTTCCCCCATCCTTTATGCATTAGTGCCTAGGACAGGTGTTTTCATAAATCTTACATAATGCCCAATAACCACTCTGTGTATATAAATCATTTCTCCCATTTTAGAGATGAATGAACTGAGACGAAGAGAGGGTTAAAAACATGCTTAAGATCATTCATCTTAACAATCATTCAGCTAGGGAGTAATAGAACTGGAACCTTCACCAGGTCTGTCTTAATCTGAGGGCTATAGTTCCAGATTAGCATTATTCCAAGGATGGGAGTTTCAGGGAGAAGTGGTCTGTGTGGTCAACCTTGACAAGATAAGTTCAGTCAGAGGGGAGCAAAAAGGGGATGGATGTAATACAACAACAATAAAATTGAAAAAAAAAAAAAAAGAAGAAGATAAGTTCAATTTTGGGAAATGTGCAATAGAGGCTGGCAGCTTGTGCTGGGAAGAGGGAGGAGAGGAAGAGGAAAAGGAAGAGGAAGAAGGAGAGGAAGGAGAAGAAGCAGCAGACTAGAAACTCCTTTTACTGGTATTCTCAGCTCACATTAGGGATCGCTGGCCTGGGCTGGGTTGGGTGTGAGGAGGTTGAGGTGGAATGTGGGGTGGTTCTGGGATGATCTTTGGGCGCTTGAGGGGCTGCTACCACTGCTCCTGGAGATAGTGTGTATGTGTTGGGAAAGGGCTGTGAGTGGGGGCTTCTTCAGTTTTTGGGATAGGCAAAGCCCTGCCCCCCTCAATTGGAGCTGGTTCTCAGGCCTCTGGAGACTGGGGCAAGGGACTTTTCAGCTGTGACAGCATCATGGTGTGTTGACGCCAAACTCACTGCTTGGAGGTTCCCAGCACCCTTTAGGTTACTAAGCCTCAGCCACCTTGCACAATTGCCTAGGTTAGTGACTCAGAGGAGGTAGAAGGGTTTCAGATGTACCCCTGACCCCTGCCTGGCCCAAGGTTGGGTCATTACAGGAGGCAAGAACTGGAAGTCATTGGCTCAGAAGGTCAGGTCTAAAGGCAACCTTGGAGGTCATCTTATACAGATTCTTTGCAGCAAGGGTCAAGGAGTTTGAAGTCCAGAAAGGAAACAGGACTTGACCCAAAATGCACAGTGGCTACTGCTGTCCCCATCAAGTACCAGGTACTCCTCTTGTCATTGAGGGCACAGAATCTGTTCTGGTTTTCTTGCTCTTGAGGGCTTGCATTGTAGCAGAGAAAACAGGTAGATACACCAAGAGAATGTCAGAGCTAAAAGAGAGATTCAGACTTTGTACACTGGGAGCTTAGAGAGGCTGGTACACAGACCCCTGTAGGCTTCATGGAAGATGTACAGGTGGTTTTTAAACGGGGCTTAAAGAAGAGGCAACACTGTGGCTAATGTAAAGGAGTAAATGACTGCTGGCTAAGAAACAGCATGATTAAGAGAGAGCACTGACTTACTATATGGGATCAATGCATTGCCCTGCAGGGCTGGTCCATGTGGCTGGAGTGGAAGTCTGATGGGTAATAGTATAAACCAGGGCTAGGACTTGAGGTCGGGACTGGCTGTGCTCTGTGAGCACATAATAGTCACAGAAGTACAGGCCACAGGGAGACGGGGGCCCAAGCTGGCAGGAGGATCTGAGGAGTCAGTGGCTGGGAGATGCCTATTGCAGTAGGCTGCCGGACTCTTGCCACCCGGCCCAGGCTATTTCCTTCAACCCATCACACACACACACACACACACACACACACACACACACGTACACAAAACCTCTGCCCTACCTCCCTCAACAGGCCCCAGGCCCAGCCCGAGGAGGGGCAGGCTGAGGCGGGGAGATTGCCCTCTTCTGCAGCTTCCTTCTCCCTCTCCCGGTGCTCCTAAACTTGCCGCTGGGCCAGGACAGGATGGAGAAGACCTCGGCTTTGGATGCAAATCAGGTCCGGATTTATATCAGCTCCGGATTTATTCCTCGCCAGTTCTTTCCATAAAGCACGACGCCCCCGGCGCCAGCGCCGGGCTACAAGGGCCTTTTCCGGCCCTGACCCTAGGGCGCCAGGGCCCAGAACGGAGGTGGTGACAGGGTCCTTCCCCCGCCAGCGGATCCTGCGGCTCTGGCCCTGGGAGCAAGGTGGGGGGAGGGTGAAGCTGGGAATCCAGGGACTGGTGGGGGCTGGGCTGTAATTAACCACCGCGCCAGGTGTGGAGCCGGAAGCTGTGGTCTGGAAGACCCTCCCGAGGGGAAGAGTGGGGACCTTCGAGAGTTAGACTAGGAGTGTGGGGAGTAGGGGGCACCTTGTGCAAGGGGGACCCTGGTTTCAAAGACTAGGTCTGGGGTTTTGATAGATATGAACATTTAGGGCTGGAGAGCGTAGAGTGGAATATGAGGAGAATCCCAGGGCCTAGAAGGAGCGTCCTCAAGCCTGAGCGAGGCTGGTGCCTTGCCTGGTCTGTCTGTGAAGACCTCGGGTCTGTCTGGGTTCCCTGCCTTCATATCACAGGGGTTCTAAGGTACACATCTCAGAGGCCTGAGAGCCTGTGCTGGTGGAGGGTGGAAGGCCTGGAGAAGAGGGGATGCTCCATGCACTTCCAAGGGCCCCAGCTTCAGGAAACAGAACTGCAGGAATGGTGTGAACAGTTTATATTTAAATACTACATACATCAGCATGTATGTATCATCTTGGAGAGATGGTATTTATTGAGTGCTTACAGCCTGCCAGACCAAGGATATTCACTAAATTGACAAAAAGGAGAGCTGTTTGCTTTTTTCCTTGGTATTTTATAATCAGAAAAGGACAATACAACTTGTATATATATTTTTAATTTTATTGTTGTTGTATTACATCCATCTCCTTTTTGCTGCCCTCTGGAACTCGTATATTTTTAGTTGATTTTTAGATATAGAGAGTAATGGGGAAGGGACAGAAAGAGAAGCATCAATAGTTTATGCATTCATTGGTTGATTTCTGTATGTGCCCTGGTAGGGCATTGAACTGCAACCTTAGTACATTGGGACGATGCTCTAACTAACTGTACTACCTGGCCAGGGCATAGTTCTCTCTCTCTCTCTCTTTCTCTCTTTTAATCTACTTTATGTATTTTTTGGAGAAAGGGGAAGGGAAGGAGAAAGAAAGGGAGAGAAACATCAATGTTTCTCACACGCCCCCACCTGGGGACCTGGTCTGCAACCCAGGCATGTGCCCTGATTAAGAATCGAACCAGCAACCCTTTGGTTCGCAGGCCAGTGCTCAATCCATTGAGCCATACCAGCCAAGGCAACAATTCTTTTTATTTAAAACAAAACAAACAAACCTGGCTTTCAGTGTTGCTAAATTTGGTCTTTAATGTCTACAAGCCTCAGTTTTCTTATCTGTAAAATAAGAAGAACCTAGGCACAGGGCTTGTGAGAATTAAATGAGTTGAGACACCAAAGGTGCTTGAACAGTGCTTGGTGAGTGGCAGCAACAAGAACACTTAGACTAGTTTAGGTGTGTGTCAGAGAAATGGGGCAACAAAAAGTTTCTGGAAGAATGGAAATCTTAGCTAAGCCTTAAAATGTGGGTAGGACCTAGTCAGTGGAAAAGAGGAAGAGAAGGATGTTCCTCACCGGGAAATTGTGAACAAAAACAGGTGAGAAACAGGACCATGATTTTGGGAGAAACTACAAGGTGTGAGATGGGGAGTGGAGGGAGATGAGATTAGAAAGAGAAGCTGGGGCCAGACTGGTGCCAGGTGGGGTTGTTTAAGTGACCAAGGCAGGTTTTCCTACTTCGAGCTGATGAGGTTTCAGCGGCTGCAGCAGGATATAGGCCCCCTGTGGCTGCGTGGAGGCAAGGAGACCTGTGAAGGGGAGGATAAGTGGCATGAACTGCAGCAGCAGCCTTGGGGTGGAAAGAAATGGATGGATTTGACAGGTAGAAATGACAGGACTTGGTGATGGATTGAATGGGAGACATAAGTAAGAAGGAGGTGTGAGGACTGTATCCTGATTTTCAACTTGAGCCCTGGGGTGGTGCTCCCCTCTGAGACAGGGAGTGGGAAAAGTAACACATTTGAGGGGAAGCTGAGTTCAGTTTTGGACATGCCTGTGACCACATTCCTGGACAGACCCTCAATAATTGGGGTCTTGTCATCCCACCTGGCAATTACTCTGTCCAGAAAATGGGAGGGGTGTCATTAGGCACTGCTGGCTGTCTGTTCCCTGGCTGCGGTTGGCTGGAGGTCTGGGTGGGGAGATGGGGGTGGGGGCTGCCACCACTGGGCTGGGACTAGTGACTGTTCCTTTGTGGCTCTGGGCTGCCAGGTAGTTTCTTTGGGCACATCATGTTATCGCAGCTTAAGGATTGGGTTGACAGATTGTTTCCAAAAGGAAGTCCCGGAACAGGGGACAGTGCTCTGTGCTGCTGAGATTACTGTATCCATTTTATAACTGAGGAAACTGAGGCTCAGGAATTGAGAGGCAGAGCCAGGATGTGAACAAAGATCTATGTGATGACTTCTCAAGTAACAGCTGCCACATCATCAAGGGTGACATTTGCTCTAAGAGAGACAGGGAAAGCACCAGAGCCATGGCTCCTTGTGGGGTAGGTTCAAGGAAGGAGGCAGGGAAAGCTTCCTGGAGGTGGTGCCATGTGTGTTGTCATAGAAGCATAATCTTGTTTTCTGTCTCACTAACCAGCAATCATTGGCAATCGGCCATTACCTGCAGTGAGCTTGACCTTGTCACCTGAGGGGGCTCTAGGCAGAATGTGTCCACAGAACCCCAAAAGTGGCATGCTGGAATTCTTACAGGCATTTTAGGCCCAGGGGTTCTTCTATCTCAGACTCTGGCATCCTTCAGCCTGAGCATCCCGTTGGCACTGGCTCTTCTTCACTGGCAGCTGGAAGCACAGAGCCTATTCATTTTCATATCAGGGTTCAGCACAAGTTTATGCTGTTTCCAGGTTTTGTTTTACTTTTTTTTTTTTTTTTTTTTTAAAGAGGCATGTGATAAAGTGATGGATTCTGTCTAAGGGAGAACTGGAAATTACAAGAAAAATTCATCTTTCTGTCGGATGATTGGGGAAAAGTTATAAGTCACCAAAAAATGTTGCTAACCTTTATCTGTCACCCACCAAGTGTTTTTCCTCAGGTATTCAAATAGCTGAGGCAGACTGACATGGTAAGGCGGTGGCCAAATTCTTGGGAGCTCAGAAGGGGTAACATAAAAAATATGTTTAGCCCTGGCTCAGTGGATTGAGCTCCAGCCTGCAAACCAGGCAGTCTTGGGTTGGATTCCCAGTCAGGGCGCGTGCCTGGGTTGCTGGTCAGGTCGCCCCCATTGGAAAAAAATAAATGTTTGATATTTGTTTATTGTAAAAAATACAAGCAGCCCTGGCTGGTGTGGCTTAGTGGATTGAGTGCTGGCCCACAAACCAAAGAGTCGCTGGTTCAGTTCCCATTCAGGGCATATACCTGGGTTGCCGGCCAGGTTCCCAGTTGCAGGTGTGTGAGAGGCAACTACATTTTGATGTTTCTCTCCCTTCTCCCTCCCTTCCCCTCTTTCTAAAAATAAATAAATTAAAAAAAAAAAAAAAAAAAAAGAACAAGTATTCTGTGGTTATGTAAAGTCTCCTCTGTCCCATGAATCTTCAGTAAAGTTTGGTAACAAAGCTTTCTTGGCATACACACACACACACACACACACACATATATATATAGTAGTTATAGAAAAGGTTGAGGGCTGGGTGCAGGACAGGGTGAGGTAATCCGTAAGCTAAATTCAGATAGTGGAAGCATGGATTTGGAGACAGAGGTGATTAGGACCATGTTATTGTCCTGAGCATTTTCAATAATCTTTGGGAATTTTGGGTGAGATCTTTGAAATAAGGGTTTGATAAGTCTTAATCTGGTTCTTAAGAGGCAGTGAGAATGCTAGCTAATAACTAGACTGTACTCATATTAATATGAAATCAGCTTCCCTAAAACTTTCACATTATCAAAAACCTGTTCAGTTTGTCTCACATGGCAATGACATTGTCATCTGGTTTGAGTCAGAATCGGAGTTTAAATCTGGGAGTTGCCCTGACCCATTGTAATGACCATGGCACTTATAATCAATCTAATGGGAAGAGATTGAAAATATACAAATACAATGTGTAGTATGACAACTAAGTGCTATGGAGATAAAGCAGGTAAGAGGTAGCTGGAACATCATGAGGCTTATTTGCCATTTTATATGAGATGGACAAAGGAAATCTCTTGGGTAAGGTGATATTTGAACAGAGATCTACAGGAAGGGAGGAAGCAAGCCCTGCTTATACTTTAGGGAAGAATGTTTCAAGCAGAGGGTAGAGAAACTGTAAAGGCTCTGAGGGGGAGTATGTGGAATGTATTCAAAGATCAACAAGGAGACCAGTAACTGGAACAATGAATTTGCTCTCTTTGTGCCTCTGTTTGTCATATAAAAATGTTGATGATAATAATGATAATAGTGTCTATATTATAGAGTGGATGTGATGAGTAAATGTGATAGCGCTTAGAATAGGCCTTGTGAACTGTTGTTAAGATGACAGCTAAATCTTGGACCTTGTTGACAGTTCTTTTTGGATAATGATTTGTGGTTCTGCCCTCTATCCCAGTTCTCTTCCTTTGATTTATGCTTTTGTTAGTCTATAATCTGCAGTGTGTTCATCAGTCACTAATGGTTGCCAGTACCTACTATATGCTACACTCTAGATTATAGGGCTTTCTTAAGATGCCTACTGTCCCATGGGGAGAGTATAAATAGCCACCATATAAACTAAAACACAATCAAGAGAATAACTAGCAAAGTCTTCTGGGAGTTCAGAGATGAGTTCATGAAAGGCTTCCTGGAGAAGGTGATATTTGGGTTGACCTTTGAGAAAAGGCTTTTCATGAGGACATTGCAGGAGGAAGGAAAAAGTGTGGGCATGGGCACAGAGGCTGGTATGCCCAAGTCACAGGTGAGGAAGGGGAAATTGCCTGGTATGGTACATGTGTAGTGTGTTAGAAGGTGAGACATGGGGACAAGATTTTGAAGGGACTTGATTGCTAAGTTATGGAGTTTGGACTTACTCTGTAACTAATAGAGAGCCATCAAACATTTTTAGACAGGGAGTGATAGGGTCACAGTTGTGGTTTATATTTGTTATTTAATTTTTATTTAAAAATTTTTTTAAAATATTTTATTTATTTATTATCTTTAGAGAGAGGGGAAGGGAGAGAGGAAGAGAGGGAGAGAGACATCAGTGCATGGTTGATTTCACCTGTCTCCAGCTATGGATCCAGCTGGAGACCTGGCCCACAACCTGGCCATGTGCCTGGCTAGGGATCAAACCAGCAACCCCCAGGTTCACAGGCTGGCACCTTATCCACTGTGCCACCAGCCAGGGCACAATTGTGTTTTTAAATGGTCTGTCTGGCTGCAGAGGAGAAGAGCTCATCGTCAGCAGGAATAGGAAGGTTGTGGGGAACCCTGCAAGAAGGCTCCAACAGCTGTCTTGGTTAGTACTGATGAGGCCTTAGGAATGCAGATGGAGAGGAAAGGTGATAGAGATGCAGGAAGAAACAGAATGCTCTAACTATTCTCAAAGGATCGTCTCTAAGGAACATACAGGAATTGCCCAAATATGGTTACAACAAATTGTGCTGTTAACTCTTCTGAAATTGGGCTGTTGAGGTCAGCTATTTTCAGTTCCAGTCCACAGAAATACCTTTCAGAAAGGGGAGATGGACAGGAGGAACGTGTCTGCCCTGGGCACCTTCCTATTTTGGCACTTGACAACTGCTCGGAATTTCAGCATCTTGGGGCACTCTAACCATCAAATCACTCTGTCTTTCAGGGATCAGCTTCCTGAACAGGGATTTCTTATGGCTCCCAAAGCAGCTTGAATTGAAAGATGGAGAATTGAGTTTTGGCCCTAGGAATGTCAGGTTTAAAGCTCTGTAAACTTGGATCAAGTAATGTTAGGATTTTCACATCATTTTCTCAAAAGGCCTTTTTTACTTTCTAAATGGCCTATTTAGCTAAAGAAAGAAATCAAAGATCATCTAAAATTTGATAATTTGTGGGAAAGCTAGATCTGCTGTGCTGCCAATTCCTTTAAAAAAGGAAAGTCAGACACTTGGCTGGTGTGGCTCAGTAGATCGAATGCTGGCCTGTGAACCACAGGGTCATTGGTTTGATTCCCAGTCAGGGCACATGCGTGGGTTGTGAGCCAGTCCCCAGTTAGGGGCGAGCAAGAGGCAACCAACCACACATTGATGTTTCCCTCCTTCTCTTTGAAATAAAGGAGGAAAGTCAATCCAGATGCTGGGCTTCTTGGTTTATGGTACTAGTTTACTGAATCCGTAGTATCAATGTGAGGAGGCTGGGGGTAAAGGGATGCATCCAACCTTGAACATGGGTGATCACTCAGTCACCTCCTGTGGAGCTTTCCTAATGACAGACAGCGAAGAGGTGGATTGACTTTGGGGTAGAGGGACTTGGAAGGAGGGAACTCAGCAGATGATTATCATAATAGCCCAACTGAGCATTTTCAACTTTGAGCATGTTTGCCCACATTAGCTAGTTAACTGACAGTTTGTTGGAGTGGACCTGGGGGATGGTAAGAGAAAGGGAGCTTGTGCCAGATCATGTTTCCAGGGTCTGGAGGGAATATAATTGCAGTCCCAGGGCCAGATTGTTTTGGGTGTTTGGAGAGGGGCTGATGGACAGGAGCTAACTGACAGGTTCTTGTGCACATGCGTATGATGGTCAGCTGGTTCATCCGAGACCATGTGATAAATGCTTTATTCAGTCCAGGGGCAGTCCTGGTCAAGACACCCAGTCAGACCCTGTTTCTGATCTGATGACATTTGTACCGGGTAAGAGCTGCTTTACCATAGATATCTTCTCTGGAGGACTGTCTCTATGTCCAGGAGACTGAATGAGATTCTTCATGATCAGAGCTGTCACATGATTTTTTTTTTTTTTTAAATTTTATTGTTGTTGTATTACATCCATCTGATTTTTTTTTAAACAGGAAAAATTTAAATCAGAACACAGCCAGTGATTAATCCCTATTATATACTATGTATTTCTCTTCTATAAGAAAAAACAGAGTTCTTGATGGGTAGCTCAGTTGATTAGAGCATCATCCCGATCCACCAAGGTTGTGGATTTGATCCCCCATCAGGGCACATACAAGAATCAACCAGTGGAGGAATTCCAGTCAAGATGGTGGCATGGCTGGTCTCTTTGCACAACCATATCAAAATTGTAACTAAAATACTGAACAACCATCACTCAGAACTATCAGAAATTGAGTTGAATGGAAGTCTGACAATTGCGGAAATAAAGAAACCACATCGACTCAGATTAGTCAGAGGGATGCAGACACAGAATGGGCTGATCCCTCATGCATGTGTGGTGGATAAAAATTCAGGACTCCAGAAAGAGGAGTCCCAGCTCCACACTAGACTCCCCAGCCCAGGATTCTAGTGCCAAGAAGATAAGTCCTCACAATTTCTGGCTGCAAAAGCCAGTAGGGATTGAGTTGATTGAAGAAACTTCAGAGCCCCAAGCAATTTCTCTTAAGGAACCCATACATGGACTGGACTCACCTATTCTGAGCTTCGGCACCAGAGTAGCAGCTTGAAAGGCACCAGTGGCCAGTGGTATACAGGGAATGACTGAAGAGTCTGGCATCAAGGTGAACAGGAGCCATTGGCCCTTTTCTAAAGCCTCCTCCTACAGAGCTGGCAAGCTGGTACCATATCTGAGACTCCATCATCCTGGTTAACACTTTTTGACCCACCTTAGAGATCCCCAGAGACTCCACTCCACCCAACTTCCAGGTTTACCCAAGTGATTTTACATATGAAAGGCTGGTCTTGGCTATTGCTTTACAACTTCCTCAATCCTATCAAACAAGCAATAGCTGGCCTCAGTGAGCCTCAGGCCCAGCACTAGCAGTAGCCCGCCTAGATTCACACCTTGTCTTTGCCTAGGAGTCTCTAAGCCCCGCACAAGTAGTAGCCTCTCAGATTGCTTTATAGCTCAGGCAGGGTGGCCCTGGGCAAAACACAGGTTGGGGCTGACCTAGTTCTATTTCACCTGGGAAGCCCCAGGACCAGGACACCCAGTGAGTGGACAGCTATAGACCATGTCAGAGGACCACCACCTTGCCCCTGCACAGCTGATCCTCCACCGAGGGCAGAGATTGGTGGTAGATGGTCACATCCAATCCTTGCAGCTGACTGGCATGGATAAATTCCTCCCATTGATCTGCCAATAGCAAACAACACTCAACTACAAGAGAAGGGTGTACTCAGCTCACACAAAGGGCTCACCTAGAGTACCCAGTTTGGATGATAGGGTAGGCTGTGCCACTGGACCCTACAGGACACCTACTACATTAGGCCACACTACCAAGACAAGGATCAAAGCAGCTCAACCTAATACATAGAAACAAACACAGGGAGGCTGTCAAAATAAGGAGACAAACATGGCCCAAATGAAAGAAAAGATCAAAACTCCAGAAAAAGAGCTAAACAAAATGGAGAAAAGCAATCTATCAGATGCAGAGTTCAAAACACTGGTTATAAGGATGCTTCAAGGAGCTTAGTGAGAACCAGTCAGAAATGAAGGATACACTGATTGTCATAAAGAACAATTTACAGGGTAACAACAGTAGAGTGGAAGAAGCTGAGATTCAAATCAATGATATGGAACATAAGGAAGCAAAAACCAACTAATCAGGATAACAGAAAGAAAAAAGAATCCAAAAAAATGAGGATGGTATAAGCAGCCTCTGGGACAACTTCAAGAGGTCCAACATTTGCATCATGGGGATACCAAAAGGAGATGTGACAGAGCAAGAAATGGGAAGTCTGTTTGAAAAAATAATGAAAGGTAACTTCCCTAATTTGGTGAAGGAAACAGACATGTAAGTCCAGGAAGCATGGAGAGTCCCAAACAAGAGATGCAAAGAGGCCCATTCTAAGACACATCATAATTAAAACGTCAAAGGTTAAAGATAAAGAGAGACTTAAAAGTAGCAAGAGAAAATAAGTTACAAACTTACAGGGGAATTCCCATAAGAAGTTTCCTCAAAGAAACTTTGCAGGCCAGATGGGATTGGCAAGAAATATTCAAGGTCATGAAAAGCAAGGACCTATAGCCAAGATTGGGCTACCTAGCAAAAATATCACTGAGCATTGAAGGGCAGATAAAGAGCTTCCCAGACAAGAAGAAACTAAAGGAGTTCATCATCACCAAACTGTTATTATATGCAACGTTAAAGGGATTTACTTAAGAACAAAAAGATCAGCCCTGGCTGGTGGCACAGTAGATAAGGCGCCAGCCTGCAAACCCAAAGGTCGCTGGTTCTATTTCCAGCCAGGGCAATGGAACCAGGTTGCAAGCCAGGTCTCCAGCCAGGTCCGTAACGTGAGGCAGGTGAAAGGCAACCATACATTGATGTTTCTCTCCCTCTCTGCCTCTCTCCCTTCCCTTCTCTCTGAAAAGTAATAAATAAAATTTTTTTAAATTAAAAATAAAAAAGAACAAAAAAGATCAAAACTTTAACAATAAGATGGCAAAGAATACAGATCTATCAAAACTGAATCTAAAAATCAAACTAAGCAAACCAGAACAGAGACAGAGTCGTGGATACAGAGAGTGTTTTGTTGGGTGCTAGATGAGACGGGGCAGTGGGGGAATGGGTGAAGATGTGAGAGGATCAAGAAATAAAAATAGGTAGTTACAGAATAGCCATGAGGATGTAAAGTTCAGTATAGGAATGGAGTAGGCAAAGAACTTATGCACATAACCCATGGACATGAACAATAGTGGGAGGATTGCCTGAGGGAGTAGGGTGCTGGGTAAGGGGGGTGCAAAGGAGAAAATTAGGACAACTGTAAGCATAATCAATAAAATATAATTAAAAAAATAATCAACCAATGAATACATAAATAAATGGAACAACTAATTGATGTTTCTCTCTCCCGTTTCCTCTCTATTAAATTGATAAATAAAAAATTTTTTAAATGAAAATAGCCACTTGTTAGTTATTTTCTTTAAAAAGAAGGAACGGAAAACATGCACATTTTTAGAAACAAGTATGTTAGCACAGTTCATAAGAACTTGGTATAGGCATCTATAATTTCATATTTTAAAATTCACTTAAAATTTTACATAAGTAAATTTATTATTTTTTATGTACATTGCTATGGATTTAGACCAAGAGTTAGATAAAGAACTAGATAGTAACTAGATTAGGCTTTGTGGATACATAGTCTGTCATAGATGCTTAACTTTGTCTTTGGAGCACCAGTACATCCACAGATAATAAATACATAAATGAATGAGCATGACTTTACTTATGGGCACTGACATTCAAATTTATATAGTTTTCACAAAATATTCTTTAAAAATTTTTTCCTCAATCATTTAATTTTAATTTATTGATTTTAGAGAGCAAGAGGAAAGGGATAGAGAGAGAGAAACATCGATTTGTTGTTTCACTTATTAATGCATTCTTTGATTCATTGGTTGCTTTTTCTATGTGCCCTGACGGGAGGTCAAACCCACAACATTGGCATATCAGGACAACACTCTAACCAATTGAGCTATGGGGTCAGAGCCTCCCTAGTCATTTAAAAATATAAGAAACATTCTTAGCTTGTGGGCCGTAAGAACACGGTGGCAGGTGAATTTGACCCGTCAGCTATAGTTTCTGACGTCTGGTTTAGACCCACAATTCTCAGCCTTGGCACTATTGACATTTGGGGCCACATAATTCTTTGCTGTGCGGGCTGCCCTGTTGCACTTGAGAGAATTTAGTGACATCCCTGGCCTATACCTAGTAGCTGCCAATAACATCACCTCTCCCTTTGAGTTATGACAAGTAAAAATGCCTCTAGGCATTGCCAAATATCCACAGGGAGCAGATTCACCCCCAGTGGAGAACCACTGATTTACTCATTTATTTGCAAGCTTTTATTTATTTTTAGAAAGAGGGAAAGGGAGGGAGAAAGAGAGGGAGAGAAGCATCAATGTGTGGTTACCTCTTGTGTGCCCCCAACTGGCGACCTGGCCCGCAACCCAGGCCTGTTCCCTGAATGGAAATTGAATGGGAACCCTTTGGTTCACAGGCCAGTGCTCAATTCACTAAGCCACACCAGCCAGGGCAAGAACCACTGATTTAGACAATTACATACAGCCATTGAATCATCACCACAATCAAGATACAGAACAGATCTATTATTTTTAAAAAGTTCTTCATATTACCCCCTTGAAGTCAACACCTCCCTCCTTCCCAATTCCTGGCAGTCACTGTTTTCTGTTTCTATAGTTTTATCTTTTTTAAAATAACATAAATGGAATCATACAGAATGTAGGCTTTGAAGTTTGGCTTCTTTCACTTAGCATAAATGCATTTGAGATTTATTCATGTTGTTGAGTATATGAGCAACCCATTCCTTTTTATTTCTGATTAGTATTTTATTGTATTGTGTGGATATACCGCAGTTTATCCACTCACCACCTAATGATATTTGTATTGTTTACAGTTTTTTGTGTGTGTGTGTGATTATTGATGAAGTTGCTTTGAACATTTGTGTGCAAATTTTTATGTGAACATAAATCTTCATTTTTCTTATGTAGTTAATACCTAGGAGTAGAGTTTGTGGATCATATGTAATTATATGTTATAATAAGTTGCCAAATAATTTTTCAGAGTGGCTGTACCATTTAAATTCTCACCAGCCATGTCTGAGAGTTCCATTTGCTTCAGCTTCTCACTAGTTAGCAATGTCAGGGTTTTGTTTGTTTGTTTAAGTCATTCTAATAGGCATATAGTGGTGTCTCACAGTGGTTTAAATTTGCATTTTCCTAATGATTAATGGTATTGGGCATCTTTTTATGTGCTATCTGTGTATCTTCTTTGGCAAGGTGTTCGTATCTTTTGCCCTTTTTTAATGAAGTGATTTATTTTCTTATTACTACATTTTAAATATACTCTGGGTACATGTCTTTTGTTGGATATGTGATTTGCAGATATTTTCTTGCATTCCATTGCTTTCCTTTTATTCTCTTAACAATATCTTTCACAGCAGAAGTTTTTAATTTTGAGGAAATCTAGTTTATTATTTTTTTTCTTTTATGGATTGTGCTTTTATGTTATATCTAAGAATTCTTTGCCTACTCCAAGGTCACAAAGATTTTCTCCTGTTTTCTTCTAGAAGTTTTATAGTTTTAGGTTTTATGCTTAAGTCTATAATCCATTTTGAGTTAATTTTTATATAAGGTGTAGTAGCTGGTTTTTTGGGGGGGGGTGGGAGGCACATTACTTTTTTCAGCACCATTTATAGAAAGACTATCCTCTCTTTATTGAATTGCACTTGCGGTTTTGTCAAAAATCAATTGAGCATGTATGTGTGGACTATCTCAGGTTCTCCATTCTGTTCCATTGATCTATACGTCTACCTTTTGCTAACACTGCACCATTTTTGTTTTTTAAAGATTTTATTCATTATTTTCAGAGAGAAGGGCAGGGAGGGAGGAAGAAAGGGAGAGAAACAGCAATGTATGGTTGCTTTTCACCTACTTCCAGCTATGGACCTGGCTGTCTTGGTTGGATACCTGCCTTGAAACCTGGTTACGTGCTCTGACTGGGAATCGAACCAGTGATCTTTGGGTTTGCAGACTGGCACCATTCTGCTAAGCCACCAGCCAGGGCAATGCACTGTTTTGTTGTTTTTTTTTAAAAAAAGATTTTATTATTTTTAGAGAGAAGGGAAGGGAGGGAGGAAGAAAAGGAAAGAAACCACGGACCTGGCTGGAGACCTGGCTTGCAACCTGGTTATGTGCCCTGACTAGGGAATTGAACCAGCAACCTTTGGGTCCACAGGCTGGCTCCTATCCACTGAGCCACCAGCTAGAGCCATAATGCACTGTTTAATCTCACATTTTAAACAAAATTCTGAAAGCAGGACAATGGCGCATGATGCAGTGTGCGGATGTTCTGTTAAGTTGCACACTTGAAACTTGTATGGTTTTGTGAACCAATGTCACCCCAATAAATTTAATTTAAAAATTCTTAAGTTGAATTATTTTGAAACAGTTATGGGTCTAATCAGTGTTTTGGCATGTTTAACACATTTAAGATTGTGAAATTAAAAAAAAAGATTTTAGTGCTCGCTTCGGCAGCACCTATACTAAAAGCCATGCATATTTGTTTATTAAAAATTTTAAATAGCAACAAAAAAGAGATTTTATTTATTTATTTTTAGAGACAGGGGATGGGAAGAAGAGAGAAACATCAATCAGTTGCCTCTCACAAGCCCTCAACTAGGGACCTGGCCTGCAACCCAGGCATGTGTCTGACCAGGAATCTAACCTGTGACCTTCTAGTTCACAGGCTGGTGTTCAGTCCATTGAACCACAGCAGTCGGGGTGAGACACTAAGAATTTTTAACATTTTAATACAGATCATCATTTCTGGTTCATTTCAGCTCCTTCACAGCCAAACCTGGGGGCAGGGACTGCTTTAGTTTTTTGGCCTTTTCTTTTTCTGTGATGACCAAGGTATAAAGGTATCTGCTGCATCAGACTTTAAACCTCACGTTGTTTTTATTTTTCTTGATCTTGACAGATTTGGTATCCTTTTGCCAGGCTGTGAGCAGGAAGTCCTTGATTTCCTCAATTTTGCAAGGCTTGGCTCTGAGGCGCGGAGAGTGTGCGACGTGCACAGCAAGCAGGAGCAAACTGAAAAAGATTTTGTGAAATTAAAAAAAAAACAAAACTGGGGGTGGATGGGTGGGTGGGGAGGGGGACAGAGGGGAGCAAAAAGAGGATGGATGTAATACAACAACAATAAAAAAAAAAAACTGGGAAAAAAAAGAAAGTCTGTTAAAGATATAAATGTCATTAGCCATTTGAAAACAAACAACAAAAAGAAAAAACCCCAAAACTTGTATTTTGGTGAAATCTTGGATCCAAGTTGGAGAGTGGCAGAGTTAATGACTCAGACAGTATAAGGGTGCTGAAAGAACATTGAAATACTTGTGTCTTTGGGCAAATCCTATAGCTTCTCTAAGTCACAATTAAAAAGAACAAAGGAATTAAACTAAGTGCATTCAATAAACATTTATGGAACAGTGTTTTAGGTAGTGATTATGCAGAAATATAAATAATATACCTGACTTGATAAAATTTATTTTCTAGTTGGAGATACAGTCCATAAACAAAAAAGGTAAGTAAAATTATTTCGGATTGTGATAAGTGCTAGTAATAAGCTAAAATAGAGTACTGGAATAAAGGTTGTTGAGTGGAGGGGGCTACCTTGGCTAACATTGTCCATGGAAGGCCACTTTGAGGATGTAAACTTTGAGCTGAGACCTGAATGAAGGAGGTAGGTAGAGTGAAGATCTGGGGTAAAAAAAATTATACAGGGATAGTAGGCATAAAGGCTCTGATGTCTATCTTATCCTGGCAAATGAAAGGCCAAAACTGATGTGAATGAAGGTTGGTGTATATGATGGAGAGGGGTAAGAAGATGAACTGAGAGATAGGGGACCTTTACAGTCAAGCCTCCAATATGTGTCCTCCTCATCTGCCCCTCTGTTCTGCTTCTCACACTATACTTTCTAGGCATTCCAAACTTCTCTGTTCTCTAAACAAGCCATTCTTTCTTGTATTTTGCATAGTCTAGTCCCTCAAGCCAGAATATGTTGCTGCAACTATTCTCCCCTTCTTTGGAGTAAGAGAATTTTCCTAAATTTTAGCAGGGCATGTGGACAGAGCTATCTACCCTACCTGGACTATCTGCCTGTGGGGGACCTCTGACCAACAGAGATTCCTTGGTGCCATGGATGAAATGAATGCTTCCCAGGCAGCTTGTTTTAGGAAAGAGAAGGCCAGTTAGTGTCTGACAGACAAAAGCCCCATTTACCAACCTCCAAAGGTTTTTATTGATTACACAGGGTTGAGGGTCAAGTATACACTACAATTCATTACCCTAGAAGAATATCCAAAAGGAAGGAAGTTGTTAAGTTTAGATAAGGTGACACCGAGAACTCCAGGTGGTCAATACAATTTTAGGGAGGGTGAGATTACACGTGGGTAAAGGTTTTAAGGTTTGCTGTAGGTGTGTTAATTAAGTCTAGGAGGTTTAGGTCACAGACACAGACTTCAAGGGAGCTGTGGAATGTTCTCAAGGCCAGATCCCCACCCAGTGCCCCCTTGGCTACAGCATCAAGGCCTGTATGCACCCAGATTTCCCAGATTTCCAGTCAGGTCTTAAAGGCTTGGCCTAGCCTGCGCAGGGCTCCATGCCCCAACACCTTCCCAGAGTGATCCCGGCATCTGCCTTCCTCTGGACTGTTACATGACAGAATAAACTTCTCTCTTGTTTGATACACTGTATGTTGGGTTATAGTGGCTTAGCCTCTGTTCTTTTTCTTATCTACCTGGTGAACTCTTACCCAATCTGCAAGACCCAGTGTTAAGCACGGCTTTTTCCATCCTCTCCAGGGAAAGTTCATTGTTTCTATCTTCCTAGCCACAGAGTACTTTGCATGTACAGCTATTATTATAGTGTTCCTCTCAGTCAATGAGCATTGACTAGGAGCCTAATATAAGTCATGCACTGTGGTAAATGAGGAGATTGTGGTCTAGAGAGAAAACCAGACACATGATGAAATAATTGTGAAGTAGTGATAGTACACTTGCTGTGAGAAGTGAGTTGGAGGGTAGCACAGATATCTCTCATTCTTCCTTCCTCTTCAACTCTCACATTCAATTTTAACAAGCTGTCAAGGAGCGAATAAAGCTGTATAACCCAGATTTTGGGAAACTAACACAGTGGAAAAGGGAAAAGAGGAAGGCAGGTAGAATCAGGAAAGCACTTATAAGTCACACTAGCTTCAAAGGAGCAGATTTCAGCTTCACCTGCAGAGCTGGGAACAGCCTGCACAGAATGCATTGTCCCTCCTGGAGGCTGGAATGGGTTGCTGCGTATGGTCACTACTGGAGACCCAGTAAGCTCTTGGGACTCAATCTGCCACGGAAGCTGAAAAAGTACCATGGCAAGATGACAGACCTTTGAAGAACTTATTCTTGAGTATTCAAGAGGCCCTGGAGAGACTCTCAGATATAGCTTAAAGACATTGAGGTGGTGTAACTTCCTATAAGAAGAAAAGTAGGTGTTCCTTATAGAATGACTTAGGTACAAAAAGGGTTATAAAATTATGTAATCTCTTTTGGTACAGGCAAATGAGGCTGAGGACATGTGGGTTTACTTTGGGGCTCCCCTTGGGAATTTTATGAATCTTACTGAAGTTTAAATCTGTACCATGGACTCATCACTATCAGTATAATCAAAACCAATCAAAATGTTTAGGACAATGACCAAGATAGCATTAGAAAATTTGCATGTGGAAGTAGGAGACTTCTAGAAGCCTTTATGAATTGCATGATTCCAAAGAAAACCTGAAATTGACAAGGCTATGTGAACTTCTATTAGGTCCCTGAGCATCTAAAGAGGGCCAGTTAAAGTCTTCAGGAGAGAACATAGAGTTACTCAAGTTTTCCTTTTCTTTCTTTTTTTTTTTTTTTTTTTTTAAAGATTTTATTTCATTATTTTTTAGAAAGAGGGGAAGGGAGAGAGGCAGAGAGGGAGAGAGACATCAATGTACAGTTGCGTTTTACCTGCCTCCAGCCACAGACCTGACTGGAGACCTGGTTTGCAACCTGGTTATGTGCCCTGGCTGGGGAATCGAACCTGCGACCTTTGGGTTCGCAGGCCGGCTGGCACCTTAACCACTGTGCTACCAGCCAGGGCTTCAAGTTTTCCTTTTCTTTTATTTATTAAAGTTTTTTTTTTATTTATTATTTTTAGAGAGAGGCGAAAGGAGAAAGGCAGAGAGAAAGAGAGACATCAATGTATGGTTGCCTTTCACCTGCCTCCAGCTACAGAGCTGGCTGGAGACCTGGCTTGCAACCTGGTTATGCGCCCTGACTGGGATCAAACCAGTGACCTTTGGGTTCACAAGTCGGCACCTATCCACTGTGCCACCAAGTAGGGCTCTTTTTCTTTTTCTTTTTTTTTTTTCAATGTATGGTTGCGTTTCACCTGCCTCCAGCCACAGACCTGACAGGAGACCTGGTTTGCAACCTGGTTATGTGCCCTGGCTGGGGAATCGAACCTGCGACCTTTGGGTTTGCAGGCTGGCACCTTAACCACTGTGCCACCAGCCAGGGCTTAGGGCTCTTTTTCTTTTAAATTTATTTATTGATTTGAGAGAGACAGAGAGTGTGGGTGGGTGTGTTTTGTGCCCTGACTGGGCAGGGCTCAAATTTTTAAAGATGTTAACTAGTCTGCATTCCTAGGGATAGAGCCAGGAAAACAGTTTCAGTGGTGGTTATGGTTAGAAGTTCTCCTATATGAAAATAGCCCCAACTTCTACCAGCATCATTGGACTAGTTACTGGGTATAAATGAAAGAAAAGGCCATTCAGTAAGTGATTTATGAGGAGCCCAAAGTTGAGGGTATTTGTGGGGAAGGCTACCCCTAGTATGAGAAAGTATGTTCTTGGTTGGGCACTCTTCTGAGATGCTCTGATTGGTGGGTGCCAGATGAGCAGAAGTGACAGGTTTTCAAGGCTACCAAGGCCTCAGGGTCAGTTGGCTGAGTATTGAATGTGCTAACTTCGCAGTTAGGAGGGTTTATAACCACAGGGCTGTTGAGATTTTTTTCTTTGCTATTTAACAGGGTGTATAAATAGGATGGGCCTACTTTTGAATTGGGGCTGGGGACACTCTTAGAGAAGACAGAGGAAACAGGAGCCAAAGATTCAAACAGTATGAATTGGGTCCCCATGTAACTGGCAAGGACTAGGACTGTCCTAGGGTAAGGTTTTGGGAAAAATTCCAGTTGCTAGACTAAGAATAGTTTTTTAGATTCCTCCAATGGTTGAAACTAACATGGGAAAAGGAGGAGAGGAGGCAGTTCAAGTCATGAAGGACACTCAACTGAGGTGATTGTAGATACACAGACTATTACATGGGTACTTCACAGGACAGATGCAAGTCTAATGATGGCCTCTTTATGCAAAGAGATATGAGGGTGCATACTCTGTCCTTTAATGGCAGAACATTGAAGGAACTTGGGGGTGAGGAGGCTCCTGGCCAAGGCAAAAACCCAACTATCATATTCCTAAAGTTGAAGAGCATCAGGGAAAGATGGAGTGAAGGTGGGCCTCGAGTTTGAGCTGTCTTTAACCCTCACAGGAGAAGGCCCCCACCAGGCAAATATCCCATCTTTGTTTTATGGAGGGAGAATCCTAGAAAGAGGGGCAGCCAGGATAAGCACCAAGTCCTAACCACTGCTTGAAGGTGAATTCACAAGTAGCAAGCACCAAGCCTGCTTCTACCCCCATGATGAAAAATAGAATGGCCCAAATGTGGTTTCAGTTCTGATTATCAGGCTTGAGTTTCCTACAGGACTTTTGGAGATGGGGGGAAGGGTGGAAAATCCGTGGTTCTACGTTGGACCCTGGCTGGGTTCAGGAGACTCAGATACATTGGAGGGGATTTGCAGATATGCAAGTCTAGATTCTTTCAAGTGTACAGGAAACACGAAGGGACAGAGCATCTGGATATTCTAGCCTCATCCCAGTGTGGAAGCCACAGAAAAATCAAAACAAGAAAAAGCCACAAATTCCCATCCTCCCTGCTTCTACTCTGGGTCCTCTATGTTAAACCTTAATTTCTGGGGATTTCCCAAATTCAAAACAGGGAAAGAAAGTGTATTATGGAAGGACCAAATCAGGAACAGTTTTTTCTCTCCAAGCATGAAGAATGACTAGGCTTAGGGCAAACAGCATAAGCTTGAATTTGGAAAACAAATCCTTTTGAAAATTGTACAGGAAGTCTATATAGCTTGAGATAGTTAATTTTTTAGTTCACAGGAAAGACCTATTGATTGATTGCATCATCTCTGAGTTCCATATTCCATAGATTCCCTTTTGCTATAGTGAACAAAAAAATTAGGTAGGATCTGAGTTTGTGTGGATTTCCTGGCTTTGAATAGACAGTCCAAAATAGTCCAGCACATTGTGTTCTTTATACAGGATGGCTTAGCTACTTCCTATGGAGTCAGTTGCTTCTAGCATTGGAAGTCAGCAGGTATTATAAAATCCCTCTGACTGTAGGACATAAACAGGGTGGATTTTATCTGTCTTGCGTAGGTTTCCCAAGATGAAGGAATGGCAGTTTCAGGAACCCTGCTCAGAGGTTACTGGAGAAAGTGACTGGTCATTTGAATTTATCTGGAAGTGTTTACTCATTCATTTATATAAAAGTATAGGCCCTGCCCTGGCTGGTGGCACAGTGGATAAGGCGCCGGCCTGCAAACCCAAAGGTCACTGGTTCGATTTCCAGCCAGGGCAACATAACCAGGTTGCAGGCCAAGTATCCAGCTAGGTCTGTAGCTGGAGGCAAGTGAAAGGCAATCATACATTGATGTTTCTCCCCATTTTTTTCCCCCTCCCTCCCTTCCCTTCTCTCTAAAAATAATGCATAAAATCTTTTTAAAAATTAAATTATAGTGGCTATATTAGTTTTCTAGGGCTGCCATAATTAGTCACCATAAATTGGCTGACTTAAAAGAACAGAGATTTATTCTTTCTTAGTTTTAGAGGCTAGAATTCTGAAATCAAGACATTGGCAGGATTGGTTCTTTCCAGAGGCTTTGAGGGAGAACCTGCTGCATGCTTCTCTCCTAACTTTTGGTAGTTGTAGATGCATCGCTCCAGTTTCTGCCTGTCTTCACATTGCCTTCCCTTATGTGTTTGTCTCAAATCTCCTCTGCCTTTCTCTATAAAGACACCTGTCATTGGATCTAGTCTGTACTGTAAATGCAGAATGATCTCATCTCAAAATCTTCATATCTGCAAATAAATATTTTTCTAAATAAGTTTCCATTCAGAGCTTCTGAGGGGTAAGGACTGGATGTATCTTTTGGGAGGGGCCACTATTCAACTCACTACAGTGATATTAGATGCTAATATTTTTTCCCCCAATGTCTATGCTTGGAAAAAAAAATCAAAAAGTGGAGGAAGGTCATAGAGTCATTAAGAGTTGAGATTTCAGAAAGGAGCCAACTCAGGGTCCTGGGAGAACTTAGGAGAAATACCAGCCAACGAGGCTCTATGTCAGAATAGGATACTGAGCTACATTCCTCCATTGTCCTGACAAAGAAGACGAGGGACAAATTTGAGTTGTGGTTAGGAAGCAGCCAGAAATCAATGCTGCAAGGACATAATTAGGGAGGAGTGTGAAGTTAAGAGTCTGCAGTCAGGGGGGTCAGGAAGAGACTAAGAAACAGAGTAAAGCTGTTGGAAAAAGGATGGAGAAGGTAAATAGAAGGTGCTATTTTGCCCTGATCTTATGGCCTTGAGGACACTTAGTCAGTTTAAAAGCACAGGGGATAGCTAAACTCTTATTGCTTATTCACAATCTCCCTTACTAAATGGTTGGCTCATCAAAAACAGAAATAGTGTCTTATTTATTTATGCGAGGAGAGGAAAAGGAGGGAGAAAGAAAGGGAGAGAAACATTAATGATCTCTTGCTTCTCGCATGCCCCCAGTTGGGGACCTGGCCTGAAACCTAGGCATGTTGCCTTGCCTGGGAGTCAGTTGGTGACCTTTCAGTGCACTCAATCTATTGAGCCACACCAGCCAGGGCAGAAATAGTGTCTTAAGGAGCATTTAGCACAAGAGCTAGCCTGTGGAAGAGACTCACTGAAGTGAAAGAGCTTGTCATTTTGGACTGCTCTTCCCTTCTACCTTTAACATTTAATAAATGTACTTAAAACCAACTATCATATTTCCTATTTTATGTATTATGATGACCAATTTGAATTTTTGTTTATGAAATGAAAATATGTTGCTTTTAATGTTAAAGGTAGAATAATGCTATTAGTTGTTTTTTAAAAATTTTTATGTTTCGAACCAAAATTTTCCAATATGGAACTCTAACAATGAAACATGTAAGACAGTTTTTAGATTTGAGACCTGTGGCATTAGCAAGGTGATTATTGTACAATCCAGAAAGGAGGCATGGACTACAAATTGTTCCAAGCTATTGAAATAATGACCACGGGAAGTGAGCATACTTTAAAACCCTATATGGTGTTACATTTCAGAAATGAGCTGGGCTGGAAAATAAAACCAGCTCCTCTTCTTGCTGCTGAGTTTTCCTGAATTTCCTACAAGCTGCTTGGAATTTTGCAAACAATTCACAGCTGATAAAATAAAAGGGCAGTGAAACCATGTTTGTGGTAAAAACTCTAGAGGCAGCCAGCAGGAAAGAAGGGTCACTGTCTGCCCCTTACAGTTTCTGTAACCAAACACTGTATAATTTGAAATTTTTCTTTTGTCCTTATAAATAAATGGGAGTCAGTTGAGGACCTACAGAAAATATTATTAGGATAATCTGAACTTAGACTACTCCAGAACCTTCTTGGAGAGTTTAGTTTCTTCTTACAAATTTTGTTTACTCACTCAAAGAATGCTCACACCCACACAGTATGTTTGGCCTGATACTGGGCATTGATGATTCAAGGACACAACTCTCCACCCCTGAGGAAATCCAAGAGCAGTGGGGAAAAGATAGACCCAGGAACACACACTTTAACCTGGTGTGTCAAGGCTTGTGCAGAGGCCAAAACAGGGCTGCATGAGCACAGTTGGGGAGATCAGCTGCACACAAATGGAAATTTGCCACTTTATAGCGGAGTGTGTTGTGTGGAGGAGAAATTTTCTGCTATTCTGAGAACTGTAGTGCTTCAGTATAGCTGGTCTTAGGAGTGACAGGAAGAATTGTGTAAGAAGAGACTGGAGAGATAGGCAGGGACTAGATGATCAAAGTCTGGAATGCCAGGCTGAAACTTAAAATTTATCCTAAAGGCAAAATAAATTACTGCGGGGTTTGTGCAAGGAATTTGTGCATGTTTAGATATTTTAATTTAGAGCCATCACTCTGTAGAGTATGGACTGGAAGAGGCAAGACAAGGAGATGATAAAGCTATTGTAGTCCAATTAAAGATGATGAGGAACTTTTTGGGTCAGTTTGGAGTGAAACTTTTTCAGGCTTGGAGCTAATCGTATGGATTGGGGAAACTGAGAAAAGATCATATGTTTAAGGCAAATGCATAGAAGTTTGGGGCAGCCCAAATGTTCATTTTCTCTACAAGGCCTTTACTCACCCACATATGGGCAGAGATGATCATTGTTTTGGGGGCTCACACAGCACTTTGTCAATTTATTTATTATAGCACTTATCACATGCCTAGGATTATTTATTCCTTTGCTGAAACTACTCCAAAGCTTTTGACTCAATGTCAGGCACTCTGTTTTATTCACTTCTTTATACCCAGAGTTTGGAAGCATTAATAAATGTTTGCTAAGTGAATGAAGAGAGGGAAACTGTGTGGTGTACTGAGAAGGCAACAAACTTGTCTGGACCTGGGCCTCTAATCCTGGCTCTGCTACTAAGTGGCTGCCTATCTTTGAACAAGTCTCCTCACTGCTCTGGGTCCTCATCTGTAAAATGAGAATAAAAATAAAACCCTCCTGTTCAGGGTGATGGAGATTAAATGAGGTAACAGAGCTCACCAGCTGCCTGCCCTGTTTGTGCCCTGCCCTTGTGAAACAACCTGGACTATTGTTCCTTTCGTTTCAATCTCATTTGGTCTCTCTCCTGGTGAGAAGCTAAAAGGTAGCTATTGCCTCAATGGAGGGGAATTTTGTAGCAATGGTATTACATACCAACCAGGTGGCCCCAGTGTTGCTGGAAGGGCAGACACTAAAAAGAGGGGGACACGTTAGGCTAGAGACCTACTTCTTTGTGGTCCCTTAAATCTAAAGGAGAACCTAAAGTGGAGAGAGTGAGGCAGAGATCTAGATCATGTGCTGATGGGTCTGAGGAAGCCCTCAAACTGGAAGCCCAGGAATTTAGCAGCATCTGGAAGAATGTCACTGCTAATGAAAACTACTCAATTATCTAATGTCATAATTTTTCAGCGCCTTGGGCTGAGATGATGAACCCTATCCTGGTTTTGCAAGTTCTAAGAGAAATGGAGAGGTGAGGTTAAAACAAAAACTAATGCCAAGTAAAAGATGTATCATTCTGGAATAATTGAAAAATATCATGATTTTAGACACTGCTATCTGAAGAGATGACAATCAATTTCTAGGTGAGATGTCTTTCTAGAAGATCCACCAGCATTATTCTTTTTACATTCTAAAGGCAAACATTTTCATAAAAATTTGATAATCCCCACCTTGCAAGGCATGTGGCTGGAGAGGTCCTGAAATCCACACCTGCTAATTTGTAGAGTTTTCTTGGAATATCATTTATTAAGTTTATTTAGTTACATGGATTTGGCCTTACACAGGACAAGTGGTCAAGGAAAGAGGGTAAGAGAGAAAAAAAGAGGGATTGAGGCCAGTGATCCTTCCCCAAAAGGTAAGTCAGTCCTGGGATTAATGCTAGTGACCTTAGAAAATAATAAGTTATGTTTTCATTTTGCAAGGCTTTTAAAAAATATTGTGTGCTCAGATGGCACCCTTAATCACAAAGAACTTTTGGCTGAGTTCCAGGCACAGAGAGCTCTGAGATCATACCCTATATTCAGTGCATAGAAGAAATATTTCATCCATCTCTGAAATAAAGAGGGAGAAACGGATCATATTTGAACAGTTTCATTTCTAGTCTGTACCAGGGTGAAAAGTGAAGAACAATACTATCCATTTGGAGCTATAGAAAGAAATTATTAATTCAAAGTACTTAAGTAGCATTTTTTCATTCTCAGAGTGTTTTACAATAAACTAAGAAGCTTGTGTAACTTTAAAGGCATTCTCCTATTTCACAAACTTATAAATGAAGGCAGACAGATTTTGTGATCTGCCAAAGTCTACTTTAAATGTAAAAAATGGGAGTGAGGCAAATGGAAAAAAGAAAACAACTCCCGAAGTAGCAGGTTGTGATCCAGGAGTTTGAGCTCTTAGAGCTGAATTTAATCCACACCCAGGCCAAATATAATTCTCCAGGATGGAAATGATCCAGGACACCAGAGCTAACATTCTCTACCTTTGCCAAAGAGCCTGTGGTGGTTTGGTGACAAAGAGTCAGAATCTCACTTCTATTTCTCAACTGAAAGAAAGTAAGGCCAGCATCATATGACAGGCACTTCCCACCATGGCAGGGCACTGGTTCAATTCCATTAGAAGGAAATGTGCTTCCCCTTGATTCATCATTGCCTCTTGCATCACTGTTATTCTTTGGAGGTTTCCTATTCAAAGGTTTATTTGTTGGACAGTTGGGTCAATACAATTTTAGGTGGCAAGGTTGAATCACAGTTTTATTCCATGTGCCAGTCTTGAGCACAAGATTACATACTGTATTGCTTCTTTACTACAGCTCCCAAAGCCTTAGCTGTGGGAAAGGCCTGGTGATTGCTATGTGTGTTAGAAATGGAAACCCCACCACTAAATGATAAGTAGTCCAGGCAAAAGCTGCTGTGGAAATCTGAAAGCCATTATCTTTTCCACATTTCCTCTCTTCACCTTCATTTTGTTTGGGAATGCACAGGGACACCCGTGAACAAAAATAAACCAACTTGTCCTTGACTGATTGTTCTGCCTTTTGAGTTATCAAATGTGAGTACTTCTGGCTTCCAGATACAGTGAAGTAAAGAGACTGCTGGGAAGCCAGCCACGGATCAGAGTTTATTTTCCAGTATCTTCTGACTAGAGGAACGGTTCAGGACATTTAAATTAACATCGTGCCCTGTCCCTGTCCCAAAGTTGATCTGGCTTCTGAATCGCATTTGGATTTTAGAAATGTAAGAAAGCAAGCATGTAAGATTCCTAATGTGTTTTCTCAGCTCAAACCTCTCCATTCATTCTAGTGGTTCTTTTTAACCCATGGCTACCTACCCAGTTCGTACACATGGTGAGCATCTGCTCCTTGGAACTGTCTCAACTCAGAACACCTTTAAGAAAGGCAGAACACTTTAGAAGGTAGAGGTGAACCGTGGCAACTCTTCCACAGACATGAATCAATAGAGCAGAGCCAATCAGGGTAGGAGGTTTCGCTAGGGCTTAAGTCAGGTTGTCAACCCAAATACAATGGGCTTTATTGCTCCCGTGTCAAGAGGAAATGGAGCAGTTTTTGGCCTCCCCAGATTGCATTGTAGGGTCTGCAGAATGGCAATTCCAGGTACAACCTTCACGCAGAAACAAACCTGCTTTTGACCATTGTGTTCCCCTGCAAGTTAATCAGCTGTTTTTCAAATGCATGGAACCGTCCAGCATTTTCATACTGAAGCCTACCCTAGTTTTAAACTTGGGAGTGGGGGATGGGTGAATTTGGAAGAGGGTCTGTTAGGGAAACAGAATAGAGCCCTTTTTGCTAAGGCTACCAACACCCGTGATTTATCTCGGAAATCACACACGCACTGTAACTGCAAGCTTTTTCTTTTCTTTTTTTTTTCCTGGCTTAAACACTCCAGCTGAGGGGCTTGCTCTTTCAAGTGTGGGGAGTTACCTCTTGGGTTCAGAAGTCCTTGGGTGGGAAGCGCAGAGGAACTGAGAAACGCTTCCTTAAGAAATGCCTAATTGTTAGGGGGGAAGTCGGGACTGGGCTCCGGTAGCTGCGGAGGGAAGGCTGCAGGGGGCTATGGGCACATCCTCTCACTGAGCTGTAAGGGTCCGGCAAGTAGGCATGGGGACCTTTGCTTTAATTGACAACTTCGCATGGGGGTGGGTGGGGGGCTGTCCCAGCACAGCGAAGACGTCTGTAGGGAGAAGCTCTGACGCGGGACCTCCTAAGGACCAGAAAAGTGCTCATCCCGCCAAATGACAGCAAGTGCCCCTTTCTGTCCGCTCCTACCCCCGCCCAGTCTCCGGGCAGAGGTGTCTCGCGCCGATCCTCCCCCTTTTCCTCACTCGTCCGGAAGGACCGAGCCTCAGCGGGAGCCCCGCCTGTCTCCGGGCAGCCTGAGTCCCCGAGCGCTCACCCAGCCTGTCAGTAACCGCCGTTTGCGCTTTCTTTCTTTCTTTTTTTTTTTTCCTCTTCTTTTCGGGCCCCCCCTTCTGCCTTTGTCCCGCTTAGTAACTGAGCTCCGACCAATCGCCGCCTTACCGGCCGGCACCGGCTGGCTCCTGATTGGTCCGCTTGGGGCGCGCAGTCGTCTCCCGCTCCTTCGCCGGCGCTAGGCAGACAAAAGACGCAGGCTCCGGGCTCGGGCAACCGGGATCCGCCAATCACTGCCCACTTTATCCTCCCTTCCTCCTCGCTGCCCCCTCCCCCCTTCCCCGCCCAGCTCGCGTGCTCCGGGCTCCAGCTCCTGGCTGGAGGCCAGCGCCTGGGCCGTACCATTCTGAGCGAGGCTGGGTGAGGAGAGGGTGGGTAACGAAGGAGCTGAGGCCTGCAGAGCGGTGGAGAGGGCTGAAAGTTGACATGGAGGACATTTTTCTAAGCATTTATTGAGGCACCTGACAGAATCCCTAGTTCATCAAGGCAGGATAGAGTGGAAGGGTCAGTGGTGACGCTTACTGTCCCCCTTGCCCGGCGCAGGTGGGTGGTGCCTCAGCTGGGGATCGTGGAGGCGGGGGAGGGTGTCTCCCTCTGCGCCGTTAAAATGAAACTAGTGGCTGGAGTCAGAGTAGAGCGTGAGGGGTACCGGCACTGGCGGGTCTACCTACAGCTCGGCGGGAGCGCCCAGCTGAGCACAGCTAACTGGACCTTCCAACGGGCCCCACTTCCGAGGCCGCGGCAGCTGGGGTTCCGAGCTCAACCAAACCTTGCCCGAGTCCCAGCCCCTCGGGGGCGAGCTCTCTGCCGAGCAGTGGGACCCCCGAAACTTGAACCCAGTACCCACCCTTCTTTTTATGCCTCCCTTTGTCACTTCCCCACCTTGCTCCCAGTGCGGTCTTTTTTTTTTTTTCGTTTTTATTCACCGAAGGACACAAAAGTGGCTTCCGCGGAAAGATTCGGAGGCGGTGGGAGCTCTTCTTTTTGAAGAGCGACTGTGTAGAAGGGATTTTTGGGAAGCCGCTTTTAACACCTTTGCCCTCCGCCCTCGGAGCGTCTTTGTACCTCCCGGAGGAGCAAAGCCGGTTGATTGAAAGTTGGGGGCATTTTGTTGGGTGCTGTGGAGGAGAGAGGTGGAGGACCTCCTTGTCCTGGTAGTTGCTTGGACTTGTACCGGCTGTTGGAAACCCTGAAGTACATTTCCGTGTGGGACTTTTACAAATCTATATTTTAAAATATCAGATAAAAAATATATGCTTTCTATATATTTCTTGACAACCTGCCCCTGACAGCGCGATGTACAATACGGTGTGGAGTATGGACCGCGATGACGCAGACTGGAGGGAGATGATGATGCCCTACTCGACAGAACTGATATTTTATATTGAAATGGATCCTCCAGGTACTTGAGAGAAATGTGTGTGTGTGTGTGTGTGATGGGTTTGATTTGTGTTTAACAAGACCTTGGTGATATGTTCAAGGCAGAATTATTCCCGGGTGCGCTAGCTTTGGGATGTGGGGGGCAGATTTGCAGTTAGAGCTGCAGTAAAACTGCTGCTGGTTTGCACGTTTAAAGTTTGCATTTAGGACCCATATCCTATTGTCCTGTGAGGGTGGGGGTGGGGGTCAGAGTGGGGGTGGAAGGAGAGACCGTGGCTGCTCTTTCTTTTCTTTTCCTTTTTTTTTTACTTTTTTGCCTTCGCTCGTCGTTCAGGTTTTGTCGTCTCTCGCCTCCCCCCCCCCCCGCCCCTTTTCTCTTTCAATTAAAGATTCTTCTGCTTGCAAAGGATGCTTTATATCTAGTCTTGAAGTCAGTCTTTCCCTTTGGGGGGATTCTTTAAAGCTTGTCATTTCACGCATTTATATAATTTGGTTCGTTGTTTTACCTTCGTTAACTTCTGAAACTGGCTTGCCGGTATGATTCTTCATTTTAAGACGCCCCCCAACCCCCGCCCTTTTCTCGTACAGAAACCAAATGCCGGTTAGTGATTTTTCAGGGGTTGGGCGTTTTTATTCAGTCGTGGCCTTGTTCTGAGGGTTTTTTTTTCTCCGAATATAGTCGCTCAGAGTGACCTACGTGCAATATTTCGTTACTCTAATTTGTGGTGATTTAACTTAATTTATGAGAGAGGGCTTAATGTAACTTAAATTCTTACATTGAAAAAAGGAGGAGCCTTTCTTGTGTGAATATATGTGATGTGTACATATATGTGATAGGTTTAAATCTATGTAAAGTATACATAAATTCTATTTCTATTTTAGAGCTTTGTCTGAGACCCTTACAGACATTTTGTGTATCTGGTAGGAAAAGAAAAGGAAGGGAAAATGGGAAAGTTGGGTAAATTTTTTTCTTTAAAGTCTATCCCATTTTATAATTATTAGCTGTCAGATTCTCATGCCCTGTTTGCAGTTATGGACAGTGCTTTATATAATGGTTTTAAATAAGTAGAGGGCTTTTGTGACTCCTTATTTTTAAATGTTGATCATGAATTCGTTGTCTTAAAAATTTGTTATAGCTAAACTTAACAGAATTGTGTGTCATTGGGGAACCTCAATTATTATAAGTCTATGTATTTTTGGAAACCTTTGAAAGGATTTGAACCATAGGAGTGTAATGAAGTACAACTGCCTTATAGAATGTGTGCATAAATTATTTCCTGGGTCCTTGTGAACAGTGAATTATCCTTTGTTTTTTTTTCAAATAGTCATAGAGTGTTAAATGATGCTATATGAAAAATATACTAATGTTGAATCAACCTTTTTCACTCTTATGATCACTTGGAATTTTTTCATTTTCCCTTCATTTTTTGGAGCCTTCATTATTTGCTTTTATAATTGTGATCACAATCCAGATGCAGCCTTTCAGTGTTTTGTGAAGTTTGTAAGATTTGTCACCCATCTATTGTGTGTATTTTCCCTTTTGTTACCCCCAGTGGTAAAACATCATTTCTGTTAGATGCATTTGTCATTCATGTGAATGGAAGTTTAGTACATCATAGGTTCATCTCCTGTAAAAAGTAAGATTGATAATTCTAAATTTCTGTTATTATAAAAATTACATATTCAGACTGCCTTAAAATCATACTCTGTCTTGCCTTACAAGACATACAAAGGGAATTTGTTGGGCGGAGAGTTGAGTGGGGAGGAGGGGAGAAAATAAAGGCACTAATGTTTGAAAAATACGGGCCTAGTAGAATAATATTGGCCGAGTTGAGTTGTCCAAAAATGATTTTAAGAAAAGTTGACTTAGGTAGTGATGTGGGGCTTTTAGGGTTGTATAGAAGATTCTGATCCAAACTTTGTGTATTGCATGTTAACAAACTTTGGAGTTTAAAATGTTCGTCTTTGAATGAAATTTTGCATACTGAGAGGCTATTTAGAATATTGAAAATATGCATATGGTATTTTTCTTTATTACCCATTTTGTAGTCATAATGTACAATACTTTTAGTTATTCCTAACAGTTTTTCTTAAAAAAGGAAACACTTAAGTATGCTGAAATATTGCCTATGAAGTGAAAGGTTTCTAAAAGTAACGTGAATGCCAATCTTGTTCTGTGTAATAAAGTTTTTGAAATGTTTAAACTAAGTAAATTATTAGTGAAGGAGTTGCAGCACGACCTTTTTCCTACCTCCTCACCCAGAGCAAGCTCTTGTTATTTTCTACCTGGATTGGTATGATAGTGCACTAATTGTTACCCTGTTTTTTTCTCTGTCCAATCCACAATATTATTAATTAAAGTATCAACCTGATGATTTACCTTCCAAAAGTAAATTTAACAATGACTTCAAAACCTACCAATGGCTTCCCTTTGCCGACTGAATAAAGCACTGGGTTGCTTAGGATTTCCTATAAGTCTATTTTTGCTTGCCAACCTTATTTTCCAGTCCATTCTCCTGCTGGAGTCCATCACAAAGTTCTGTGGAAGCTCTTTTCTGTGCCTTGAATGTATGCTTTTCCTCTTTTAGCAATGCCTTTCATTTCCAGTGGTTACTTGTTGAAATCTTTTGTATGTTTAGGACCCAGGTTAGATGCCTTCTTACCCAGAATGTATCATCTCTTCTGTTAGAAGACATTCCTCTTTCTTCTAGCCCCTCTCATGGTCAAAGCTCATAGATGTAGTCTCTTAGCTTGCGCTTTAGTTTTGACTTTGTTATTGTTTTTATTTTGGGAAGATGTAATCAATGATTTATTTTTTAAATTAGTGGATACAGTCCTTTTTTAAGGTTGGCTGTAGACTTTTTGTTCTTATTAAAACAAATTTCTGAAATTATCTTTGGGGTAGCAATACCTCTTCAGTAGTAATTAGAAATTTAATTTTTAAATTTTTATTTAGTTACATTATTTTTAAAAGATTTTATTTTTTATTATTTTCAAAGAGAGGAGAAGGCAGAGAGGGAGAGAGAGACATCAATGTATGATTGTCTTTCACCTGCCTCCAGCGAAAGACTTGGCTGGAGACCTGGTTGGAACCTGGTCATGTACCCTAGCTGGGAATCAAAACAGCAACCTTTGGGTTCCCAAGCTGGCGCCTTATCCACTGAGCCACCAGCCAGGGCAGTAATTAGAAATTTTAATGTTTTAATTGTTTGGCAAAACATAAAAATAAATTGAGAAAGTGGTTTTCAATTTTTTGGTCTTAGTACCCTTTTTATACTCTTAAAAATTATTGAAGATCCCAAAGACCTTCAATGTAAGTGAGTTATATTTATCGATATTTATTGGATTAGAATAAAAATGAAGAATTTAAAAGAATTTTAAAAATATATTTGATTCATTAAAAAAAATGAAGGATTACATATTAACATGACTTTAATGAAAAAAAGTGTTTTCCAGAAAACAAAGTGATAAGAGTGGCATTGTTTTATTCATAACTTATTTTAATGTCAGGCTTAATAGAAGACAGACATTTCCATGTCTGCTCCTGCATTCAGTCTGTTACTGATAATCACAATTCATGGCTTCTGGAAAGGTCCGCCGGACAGTTGTGAGAGAATGAGAGCACAGAAGGCAAATAATGCCTTTGACATCTTGGACCCTCTGAATGGGTCTTGGGGACCTGTTGGGGTCTCTGGACTCTACTTTGAGAACTCCTAGTCCAGGAGTTACTAACTACACAGTTTGGCCAGCCTAGTAAAGTATCTTCTGATTTTTTGAAGTCAGATGAAAAGATTGTTTCAGGAAACTTACTCTGGCGTACTTCGTATTTTCATCCTGGTAAAACTTAGATTTGGTAGCATTCTGGTGGAGAACTGGCACACTGGTCCTGTGGTTGGGGAAAAAATATCTGTGGAGAAACAGTGAAGAAATAGGTCACCTGCCACCATGTGGTCTTTATTGTTAACAGATTGGGCATTCTACCTCTGTGATTGAATTAGTTTTTATAACTGAACATTTGATGGATTCATCTTATGTAAATGCTTCTCCTGTTTGTGTAAGGTATTTCTGTTACAAGCTAGGCGTTAGTTTATATTGATATTGTAGTATGGGACAAATGTTGATATAATCAAATGATGTAAAAAAGTCATGCCATTTTGCATGTTATTGAGAACGAGAAAGATTAGTCATTGCTTTTATTGATATACGTGCAGTATTACAGTTTTTATTTTATCCAGCTATCTTTCATTAGAGGTATGGGGATTATTGCATAATGCTTTTAAATTTTATTCTCACCATTGTTTATATTCTGAATACCTTTGTATTTTTCTTATAATGTATAAAAGATTGGACATGTTTATGGTTACCTCATTTAACAAGGTAGGTAGAAAAATAGTTACAAACATGTCTGTGTGATATAATTTTTATTGATACAGACTGAGTATAATGGAACAGAGGCTTTGGAAGCAGGTCCCATGGATTTTAAACCTGGCTTTGCTTCTTACCCTGCCCAAGGTAATATGGCTAGTACTTAACCTCTCTGAGCATCTATTTTCTCTTTTGTAAAATTGAGCTAATACTTAGCCTTCAGACTTGTTCTTGGGATTAGATGTACTCTCTCCAGCATGGTGTTTGACACATGCTTTATACTCAGTTTATCGTAGCTTTTATCTTAAAGCATATTGATAACATAATTGTTCCACATCAATTTCTTTGGATACTTTTTCAGTCGGACCTTTTGAACTATCTTACCCCATTCTTCATCGCTCACATTTTGCTTTTAGAAGAGTTCTCTTGGGTCTTTTCTAGTTATAAACATCTCATGGATCTATGGAAATGTCACTCCAAGTCATCCTTTTTAATTTCTGTTGCCTTGTCTAGTTATTATAATGATGACAGCAGTTGTCTAACGTCTTACCATTCTTCTTAGAAATAATCGGCAGCTCTCCATTGTTTAAAACATCTTTTAAGAGATATTCTTAAACTCAGCGTACATGAGTTTTGGTAGTAGGGCATCAGTTCCATTTCCAACCTCATTATGTATCCTTTCCTTGCATTTCTCTCGTAGCCCAGTTCCTTACTAGCCCCTGAATATACCTTGCTTATTTCTATCTCCAGCCCAACCTTTTGCTTATGCTGTTTCTTCTCTTAGATTATGCCCATCCCACCCCCGTCTTTGAATCAGTATCTTTTACAAGTCCCCCTTCTTTCCTTACTCCAAAAGTTTTAGCACTGACCCCCTTAATTATCTAGGCCTGTGGTATATTATTTTGATATAAAATCAAGTTTTACACTATGGCATTAAATTACTTTTTGAATATAATTTATCTCCCCAACTTTCGAGAAAGCTTTTTGAGGTCAAGCTGTCATATTTCTTTCATATTTTTTCTTTCTTCCTAAACACCCAGTGCCCAAATATTTCATTAAATCTTATGCCTGTGGACCCAACCAGCTTCATTTTGTGACTTAAATTTTAAAATATTGATATTGTTTAACATGTGATCTTCAAACTTAAAAAGATAATTTGTTCTAACAAAGGAAATAATGAAAAAATGCAATTCTTAATGTTATTAGTGAAATTTTATGATTTTGAGTAAAAGTCATTTTTTTGATTTTGAAGAATTAGAAGTGAGTAGTAAGGTTTTGAAAGTTTGTTAGGCTAGTTTTACACAGCATTGTGTCAAATGTAGGTTTAAGTTACTTGGTATATTATTACAGTAATTTAGAATGTGTAGGACTTGAATTGGGATAACAAGAATGCCAGCCATCAAGCCTTATAAAGTAAATTTTCAAATTTTTTGTCCACATGTTTATATTTGTTGTCCCTTGTATCTATTTGTAAGCTCATATAGAAGTAAGAGGGTTGTCTTACTTTTTATAAAAGAGGCAATGGGCTAGGTCGAGCCTGCCAGATCATACCATTTTGTATATCTCATGTCAATATACAGTAACAGCTATTCTGCCCTGAGAATGTGAACCAATAGAAAGCCAAAGTCTATATTATGAGGTATACCATCCACCATTATCCAGCCTTGGACTTCCTGTGTGATCTGTTTGTGGGCCAGATTAATTGTCTACCCTTGTCTAAGGATACCCTTGTCTATAGGGCTATAAATCCAGAGCACGTGTCTTAATATAATCTTAAATACTTATTGTTGCAGTTTTTATTTCAAAAAAGAAAAAATCATGAATCAAAATTTAAAATTTGTGTATAAATTGTTTTGGAGATGGTGTTACTGAAATTCATTGTTTGTGCTAGAAAAATATTGCTTTAGAGTCTTTCAAATGTAAAATTCATTTTAACTTTTTGTCCCTGTAAGAGTCACTCAGTATGGTGTAATTCATATTGAACTTGCATTTGTGGAATTAACCACAAACTTTTTTTCTGAGATTAGTTCTGGGATATGTTCCATAAAAAAGTATTTAGTTTATATGTTTTCAGCTGCAAGCAACAGATCCTAATTTAAAATGGCTTAAGAAATAAGAAATTTTATCTTCTCATAGAATAGGCTTCCGAGTTGGTTGATTACAGCAGTTCAACAATGTCAGTAAATCCCATATTCTTTTCCATTGCTCAATTCTGCTTTCCCTGGGATTGGCTTCATCCTCAGGGTAGCAGCAAAATGGTTGTTAGTGATTTCACGCATCGTTTTCATACACAACAATTTTGAAAAGAAGAAGAAAGATGTCTCTTCTCATGCCTCTGTTTTTAGAGAGAGGAAATGTTCTCCAAAATCTCTAGCAGACTTTTTTCATGTCTTTTTAGATAGAATTGGGTCATATTCTCATTCCTGAACAAGGAATTATCCTTGAACTAACCAGGTCTGTGTCTGAATCTGGAGAGGTGTTGATTTCCCTGAGGCATTGTGTTAGAGAGGGATTTTATTTAAAAAGGAAGAAAGAGGGATGAATGCTAGGAAGGCATCAACAGTGGCCACTCTGGGAAGTAATTTGGAGAACCATAACCTTTCAGTGATGTGTATGTGTTTGTAAACAAGGAGAATTGGCAAGTTTAATTTTTCTTTTTTCAAAATAGAAATATAGTTGTGGGAAACCCATTTTTATTTCCTGAATTGGAATTCACAGGGTCATCCACTATATTGAGAGTTAAATATAAGACAGTCTTTTCCTGTCTTTCTTTTGAGTTGCTTACTAGAAAATGAGTAAGCTGACTTCTTTGGTAGACAATTTCCTTATTTGAGGCATGTAGGTGTTGGAATACAGTTTGTCAGTCTATCAAGTGAGTGAGGGTGAGAGCATTTTGCAAAGCTAAAATTCCAAATTCCAAAATTTTGTAAATTAAGTAATAAGCTGGGGACCTGTGGAACGATTTATGATTTGAATGACTAGCCTTAAAAATTAAGATGCTACTTTAATCAACAGATCATGTTTTTTCAAGTAAAATGTCCAGTATAACAGAGTTTGACTTTGCCGGTAGTACGTTGGAAATTTGAAAGAAGTATAGTGAGGGAGTTAAGAGAAGGGGCTCTGGAATCAGACTGCCTGAGTCCAGATTGTGCTTTTGCCACTTCCTAGCATGTGCTCTGGAGGATTTACTACACTTTTCTGTGTACTGGTTTCTTCACCTACAAAATGGGGCTGATCATAGTTCCTATTTCAACAGGATTATTGTAAGGATTTATTAAATTAATAACTGTAAAGCACTTAACATGTTACCTGGGACATAATAAGCACCTATACATATTTTTGTTTATGTATGCATTTGTGTTTTTCAACAAATAATTTGATCACCAGGCACTGCTCTAGGTATAGCAGTGAACAGAATAGCAAAACTCCCTGAACTCGTGGAGCATACATTTTTAAGCGAGGGAAGAAAGCAGAGCATAAACAAGTTTGTAAGTTAAATATATAGCGATGGTGATAAATGATATGGAAAAAAGCAGAGAACAAAATGGAGAGCTCTGGGTTTGCAGGCCAGCGGTGCCTTGTCCACTGTGCTATTAGCCAGGGCAGGTTATGATTTAACATCACTGTTTCAGATATGAAGGATTAAATTCTGAGAGCAACCGTCATGTCAAAGGAATACGATGTTAGAGCAACCATAACTTCTGGACTGTGTGCAGGGCCAATTGCTAAGGAAATTGAGGACTTGAATAACATCCTTTTACATAGTTTACAACATGAACAAGGTGTATGATGCTGATCCTGATGTTGCCACACCAACAAGGAAAACAATATAAGGTATGCAAGGATCGCACAAGTCCAAATCTTGTACTTGATGATCCAGGAGATCATCAGTGAAGATCCAGGAAAGTCAATGCATTCTACAGCAAGAGAACTGCAGATGTGGGATTAAATGGTTTGCAAGATTATTGCTGAAGATACCAGATACAGATTGTATGTTCTTAGAAGAGGCCAGTTTATGACACAGCAGACAAAGGAAACTTTTTCAAAGTTTCTTTGAAAAAGCAAAGAAACTGCTAACAACATTGAAAAATTCCAAAGAAAGAAACTCTCTAATTTTCCTCTTCAACGCAAAGAATTGTCAGCAGGACCAAATAGTCAACAGAAGATACAACAGGTGGCTCTGTGAGAACCTTAATGAAGTCCCAATTATCATAAAAATGAAATTTCCTGCTACAGTGATGGTGTTAGGTATTGTCAGCAATGAAGGAGATATCATGACCCCGAATTTTTGTCCACAAGGCTTGAAGGTGACTGCTGATACTTATTTACCTTGCCATTTTGAGAGAAGTAATTGTACCATGGATGAAGCAAGTTGCAGATGGACGTCATTTTATCTTCCAGCAAGATGGTGCACAGGCACATAATGCCAAAAAGGTGCAAGAATTTCTCAGTGTCAGTTCCTGAATTCTGGTCAAAGGAAATCTGGCTTCCTAGTTCACCAGGTGCACATCCTTTAGACTATTATGTATGCAGCATTTGTGAGAGAGAAATTAATAAACAACCTTATTCCAATAAAGAGGCTGTTAAAGCTAAGATTGAAAACATGATGTCCATGGATAAAGAAAAGTTAAGTGTGCTCAAGATTCCAAAGTTGAATTGAGTCTTTTATTGCAGCAAATGGAGATTTTTTTTTGAACAATTAAAAAATAATGACTACATTTATGTATTTACATATAGGAATAAATTTATTTTGAAGTATAACACTTGTGGTATGTTTATTTTACTAAAATGTTGCCAATTTATCGTGCGCACCCTGAATATATGTATATGTGTGTATAATTTTTAATGTATTTTTCTTTTATTGAAGTGTTATAATGTCTGATCTCTGACACTGACATTTGGGTGCAAAGCAGCATAATATGTGGCCTTAGTTTTTGTTATTTGATGAAGGCTTATTAGTTACTTCTAAAAACATTACTGTGTAAGTCTGTACTGTCCTGTAATTTGCTTTCAAAAGTAACTTTGAAAAGGAAATTATCTTAAAAGTTCTTAGTTTCTATGGTGGTCTATAAACGGAAGACAAAATTAAAGCAAAGGAAGCCATGGCATACGTGGTTTATTTTACTTCATGTTAAAATTGTTGGTGTTTTAGAATAATCAAATTTTATATGTGTGTTTTTGCTTATGAGTGTAAACACTTAAGTGCTAGAGGATAGACATGGCAATAAAATAGGGAAGCGTTGCTCATTGTTTCAGAGCTCTAGACTCGGGTTACTTGGATTTCCAATTCTAGTTTTGCCTACTTCTAGCTGTGACCTTGGACAATATCCTCATCTGTATAGGAAGGGGAAAGACTATTAATTCCATTGTAGGGTTACTGTGAGAATTATGAGTTAGTGCATGTAACACAACTAGAGCAGATATATGTTATTACTATTATTTTTTAAATTCTTTATTTTAAAATATTTTATTATTTTTAGAGAAAGGGGAAAGGAGAGAGACAGAGAGGGAGAGAGACATCTGTGTATGGTTGCCTTTCACCTGCCTTCAGCTACAGAGCTGGCTGGAGACCTGGCTTGCAACCTGGTTATGTGCCCTGGCTGGGGATTGAACCAGTGACCTTTGGGTTTGCAGGCTGGTACCTTATCCACTGTGCCACCAGCCAGGGCCATATTTTTATTATTCTTAAGCTAGGGTGCTTTGTGACCTATCTCCTATCTTCCATTCAGATGAAACACCAGCCTAAAATTTAAATTAAATTGAAAACCAATTTAAATTTTTATTCCAGCCTTCAAAAGTGTCAAACGGTGTTACATTGATGCCATTTTGCTACACTATTTAAAATCCAATTTCTCCATTTTTGATTTGTATCTTTATATGGTTGAATTCAAACTTTATTCTTTCATCAAGTCTCTTCTAACAGCCTGGATAGTCTCATTATTTTCGTTTCTTTCCTTCCCTTCTCAAACCTGTTAAGTTTCTTTTTCAGGAGTATCCATGTCCCTTTAAATTCTCTCCTTTGTCTCTTTAATTACTCTGATCTCTATGATGAGGGCCAGGAACCAAGAGAGTAAAGAAAAGAAGCTATGAATACTTATATAGCAACATTTTTAACTTTGTCACGCCTAGCTGCCATAGAGGGTATAGTATGTTTCAGCTTTTAGAAGTCTGCTTAATTTTGAAAGGACATTTGGATTGTTCAGACTTATTGCAGGACATTGGTTCAGAACTTAGAGTTTAGTCTTTCTCCTAGTAGTCATGAGCCAGAAGAGCAACTGTCACATCTGTATGACTGAAACTGACCTGGGCCTCTCCTTTATTCCTAGGGATCAACCATGGATATTTAGAGTAGACTTGCCAGGTGAAATACATGTAATATGTCACAGGCAGTATTTGGGACATATACTAAATTTTGTTTATCTGATACTCAGATTTAACTGGGTATCCTGAATTTTTATCTCTCTCTCTCTCTCTCTTTTTTTTTTAAAGATTTTACTTATTATTTTTAGAGAGAGAGGGGAAGGAAGAGAGGGAGAGAAATATCAATATATGGTTGTCTTTCACCTGCCTCCAGCTAAGGACCTGACTGAGACCTGGTTATGTGCCCTGTCTGGGAATTGAACCAACGACCTTTGGTTTGGTGGCCGGCGCCTTATCCACTGTGCCACCAGCCAGGGCTGAATTTTTATCTTCTAAATATGCTAACCTTAATTTAGAGAGAGGCTACACAGTTGACTAAACAGTATTTCTTGGTATTCCCTACGGTATTTAGGGATGAATGTTTAACTTGATATAGTGGATACCGAGATACTTTCAGTTGCAATAACAAATAGTCCAGCTCAAATTGGTTTAAACAAAAAGAATTTATAAATTCATTTAATTCAAAAGACCAAAGAGAATGAAAGTCCCTGGCATGATCTGATAAAGATTATCAGCCTTTGGCCCTGTTTTTCTGCATTTTTCTTAGTTGTCCCCTCTATATCAGTGTTTTTCTTAGGCTGGATTCCCTGGTAGTACAAGATGACTGCTTTTGGCTCCTGTGTCTATATGTTTCCACATTTCTGGGGGAGAAAAAGGATGCCTTTCACAAACATAGCACAAAAATCTTGAGCTTGAAAGTAGACTGTCTTTGTGTTCCAAGGGATCATTGTCTTAAAAGCTGAATTCCTTGAACCTGGTATTACTATATTCTTACCTGAGGACATTTTTTTCATTGTTAGAGAGATGAAGGAAGAGAGAGAAATATCAATGAGAGAGAGAAGCATTGATTGGTTGCCTCCCTTATGTGTCTGGACTCAGGAATCATGCATGCCCTGACTAGGATTGAACCCACAACCCAGGCATATGCCCTGACGGGGAATTGAACCCACAACCCTTTAGTTACGGGATGGTGCTCTGACCAGCTGAGCCACACTGGCCAGGGCTTCTTGAACTATTATTAATTATAGCTTTCTCTGTCTAGTCCGGTGGGTCTTAAATTTGAGTTTTCAAGCCCTGGTGGGTGTGGCTTAATGGGTTGAGCACCAGCCTGTGAACCCAAGTGTAGCTGGTTCAATTCCCAGTCAGGGCACGTACCCAGGTTGTAAGGCAGATCTCTTGCCAGGTCCCTAGCTGGAGGCATATGAAAAGCAACCATACATTGATGTTTCTCTCCCTTTCTTTCTTCCTCCCTTGTCCTCTTTCTAAAAATAATAAATAAAATCTTAAAAAAAAAATTGTTCATCAGAACCACCTGGAGGATTTGTTAAAACACAGATTGCTAGGCCCTATCTCCATAATATCTGATTCAGTAGATTTGGGGTTGGGTTCCAAGAATTTGTATTTGTAACAAGTTACCAGATACTGATTTTGCTGGTTTGCAAACCACACTTTGAGAACCACTGCTGTGTCAAATCAGGAAGTACTCCTGGAGTTGGAGAAGGAATCAATCTCATATAAACTCCTTAACCAGTGTGGGGAATGAACAGACATGTTTTGAGATTTACAATGTTCACTAAAGAGAGGACTGCTGTTTTGTTGCCTGTCCAACTTCCTGTCTTTCTTACTTAGGTAACAGCTTCCTTATTTTTCTTTTGGAACCACTCATCGCCATTTGTAGACAGTGTGGTTTGGGTATAGTTGCTTTAATGGTGATCACATGACCCAGCCTGGTTGATAACTCATTGCCTTTACCTGGCCACAGTAATTAGTGAGGGAGATGATAGGACAGTGATCTTTGTAACATGGTCAGTGCACATTACTATAAGTTACTATTTACTGTTCTGGCTAGTGATATAAAGATGGCATGACCCTTAAAGAAATCAAACTGTAATTAAAGAATACACACATGTAAACAAATGCTTGATGTATGTTTTATTTTATTTTATTTTATTTTTTTATTTTTTTTAAAGATTTTATTTCATTATTTTTAGAAAGAGGGGAAGGGAGAGAGGCAGAGAGGAAGACAGGCATCAATGTATGGTTGCATTTCACCTGCCTCCAGCCACAGACCTAACTGGAGACCTGGTTTGCAACCTGGTTCTGTGCCCTGGCTGGGGAATCGAACCTGAGATCTTTGGGTTCGCAGGCTGGCGCCTTATCCACTGTGCTACCAGCCAGGGTTTGATGTATGTTTTATAACTCCTTTTCTCCTGGCTATCATCTAATATACATTTCCATTATGTAATATGTTAACCCCTTCATAATCTTTAACCACACTTGAAGGTTGTTTAGTGTCTTTAGTTCTTATTAGATTATAAATTTCATTGGATAAGGTCTGAGTCCATAATTCACTGCTAGATCTCTACTATCTGGTACTGTCTCTGGCACATAGAGGTACTCAGTAAATACTGGTTGAATGAATGTTTTAAGTATAGTGATAGAAAAATGTATAAACAGAGAGGGAATTATTGATTTACTGGTGGTGTAGTAGATGGTTAATGGCCTGGGTAAATTCTCAGAGGTGTTAAAGTATGTTGGTATATTTTGGGAACTATTAAGTCAGTTTTGTTGAAACATAATGTGTGTGGTGAGAAGGTACTTGAATCTGGAGAGGTAAGTCAGGGCCAAATAATGAAAGGCCCTGAATGCTACACTTAGAGGTTGGATTTTATCTTCTGGACAGTTTGGGAAGCCACTGACTGGTTGCTTTCAAGTAGGGTAAAGATTTGTTGGTTGCAAAGTGAAAAATAGATTGGAGGAGAGCAAGGTTAAAAAAGGGAAACTGATTAGGAGGCTATTTCAGTAGAGAGGAAAGATGTTATGAAAGCCCAAGGTTAAAAAATATACATGTGTGGGTGGGGGGAACTCTGTGCATGGAGGTAGATTCATTGAGATTCCCGTCATAACCATTATAATTTTGTTAAAGTAACAGAGACATTGTATTAGCCAAACTTAACCACTGAGCCATAGTTTGTCATTCATGTGTGCTTTGTATTTGGAACCTGAGATTGTATCTTTGCTTCATCTAATCATTTATTTTTTAAAGATTTTATTATTTCCAGAAAGAGAGGAAGGGAGAGGGGCAGAGAGGGAGAGAAACACCAATGCATGGCTGCGCTCCACCTGCCTCCAGCCACGGACCTGGCTGGAAACCCAGTCTGCAACCTGGCCATGTGCCCCGTCTGGGGAATTGAACCAGTGACCCCTGGGTTCGCAGGCAGCACCCTATCCACTGTGCCACCAGCCAGGGCCATCTAATCATATTTTAAAAAATAAATGGAACAGCCCTGGCTGGGTAGCTCAGTTGGTTAGAGCATTGTCCCAATGTGCCAAGGTTGCAGGTTTACTCCCTGGTCAGGGCGCATATATAAAGGCCAGCCAATGAAAGCATAAATAAGTGGAATAACAAATCAGTGTTTTTCTCTCTCCCTCTCTCTCAATGAAATTATTTTTAAATTTTAAAAAATTGAGGAAATATAAAATCTTTCCGCTCCTTCCACTCCCCAAAAAGCCTAAGTTAAGGTAGTAGCAGTGAGAATGAATAGGAGAGTTGTTTAAAAAGTAGAATTGATGAGACTTAGAGACTATCCTGAGAAAAACAGAAAATCTAGAGTGAGTTTCAGTTTTCTGTCTTGTGAGATATTGATACTATATAAGCCAAGAGATGCAGTTAAGCAGCCAGGACAGATTTGGATCATGTATTCTCTTGGATCAAATGAGGTAGAGGAGAAATGGCCCAGGTTTTCTCCTTTTGGAGTGATTCTTTTCTTTTAGGCTTTATTAGAGGAGGAAAGATGAGTGGTTTCTACTGCTTCCAGGTTTAGAACCTAGAGTAGGTGGTAGTAAATCAGATACCGAGTTCCTAAGGTGTGGGGGAGAGAGATTGCACTGGGACCTGGACCATTCCCAGGATATTAGCTGTTAAGGTCATATTAAATTTCCAGATGTGTAAGTTGCTTCATCTTTTTCGAAAACAAGTAGGCATAAATTGGAAGAAAGTTAACTTTTTTAAGATTCATTTTGGAAAATTTTGCAGTATCTATTAAAATTCCTCTTTTGGAACTCTATTCTGTAGAAATAAAGGTTTCAACATGTAGAAGTATGTATATGCAATATTGTTTATCATTCAACTCAAGAAGAATGAGTTCAATATGTATGTCTTGACCTAGAGAAATATCTATGATAGTTTATTAAGACAAACAAGCTATTAATAACATCTCATTTTTATAAAATAAAAACTTTTATATCTTTGTTTAGGACTATATAAACATGGAGATGTGTCTTATTCTAGGAACTCTTCTAATAGTTGGAAGAGTTCTAATGTTTTGTTCATAGAGCAGTGAACAAAACAAAGTGCTTACTTTATGCAGGAGGAGATAATGACAATAAAGTAAGAAGTAAATGTATATTGTATGTTCAGTGAAGAGAAGTGTCATAGAGAAAAAAACATGACTAAGGATGATGGAGGGAGGAGAAGGAATTACTGTTTTATTTTAGGTAGCCAGAGGAGGCCTCATTGATCCAGTGACTTATCCTTCTTACTGTGAAATTAAATATATACTAATAAGTGTATAAAATATAAATATGCAGTTTACTGACTGCATAGAAAATGAATAACCATGTAACCACAACCTAATGTTGAAGATACTCAGCTTCTCAGAAGCCAAAAGAATGCCCCTTTCTGATTATTTTCCCCTTATTCCCATGAGAGGTTACCAACCATTGACTCTACTTGTTATGGTAATACCTTGTTTTTCTGTATAACTGCATTCCTAAATGAGATATTTTAGTTTTGTGTGGTTTTGGATTTCACATATATAGAATGATAACACGTATTCTCTTGTGTTTGTTTTCAGCATTACGTTGCTACCTTTACTGTTTTCACCTATCTGTAGTTTCTTCTTGTACAATATGGTATTCCATTATATAGCAGAGTTAATTTCTACTGGTGGTAGATATTTGAATAGTTCCATTTTGGCTATAATGGACAATGCTGCTATGAACATTTTTTCACATATACTCTGTTTTCACATCAGTGCATTTCTGTAAGGCATATCTAGGATTCAGAATTCTGTGTATCTATCTAGATTCTGGAATATGGTGTATTTCATCCTTTCAAAAGAATGCCAAACTATTTGCCTCCATAATAGTACATGGATTATTTTACAGTTGCAATAACCCTAAGTATTGTCAGACATTTATATTTTTGGAAGTCTTAACAAGTGTGTAATGGTATCTCATTGCAGCTTAAATTTAGTTGCATTTTCCTTATTTCTAATGAGGTTGGTTGTTTTTTCGTATAGTTGCCTTTTGGTTATCCTTTTTATTTTTAATAATTTAAAAAAAAGATTTTATTTATTATTTCTAGAGAGGGAAAGGGAAAGAGGCAGAGAGGGAGAGAAACATCAATGTGCAGTTACCCCTCACCTGCCTCCAGCCATGGATCTAGCTGGAGGCCTGGCCCACAGCCTGGCCACTTGCCCTGGCTGGGAATTGAACCAGCAACCCCCTGATTTGCAGGCCAGTGCCTTATCCACTGTGCTACCAGCCAGAGCTGGTTATCCTTTTTTTTTGTTTTTCTTTTTAGAGATTTTATTATTTTTAGAGAGAGGGGAAGGGAGAGAGGCAAAGAGGGAGAGAGGCACTAATGTATGGTTGCCTTTCATCTGCCTCCAGCTAAAAACCCGGCTGGAGACCTGGCTTGCAACCTGGTTATGTGCCCTGGTTGGGAATCAAACCAGTGACATTTGGGTTCACAGGCTGGCACCTTATCTACTGTGCTACCATCCAGGGCTGTGGTTATTCTTTTTTATTAAATGCCTTTTCATATCTTTTGCCCATTTTTCTGTTTGAGCTTTTTTTCATATTGATTTCTTAGGAGTTACAGGTTCTGTATATAAGTCCTTGTCTATAACATACCTATATTGCAAATATCTTCTCATGAGGTGACATTTTCAGCAGAAACCTGAAAGAAGGGAAGGAGGGAGTCAGGGAAGGGGAGGTAGCTGAATTAAGGGTATTACAGGTAGAGTGAACAGCAATTACAAAAACCTCAAGGCAGGAATATTTTTGAAATGTTGCAGGAGCAGAAAAGGATGATTACCTGAATCTGGGAAAGAGAGGGGTAAGAGGATCTCAGGAAAAAAAGAAAAAAGAAAAAAAAATCCTCATGGAGTAAGTGCTACTAGTAAAAATGTGTATTATAAAATTTACTCCTTGCTATTACTACAAATATCTAAGAATATGGTGAAGGAAAATAATTATAATATGATCAAAGGAAAACATTGATTTGATGACAGGATTATGGATAATTTTTGCCCTAGATTTGCTATTAAATAGCAAAAACAATGTTTAAAAAGTATATTTGTAAAGGTTTTAGCCCTGGCTGGTGGCACAGTGGATAAGGCACCAGTCTGCAAACCGAAAGGTTGCTGGTTATTATTCTGCAGTTCTAGATTACAAAAGTCGTCAAATCAAGCTTTTGAGAGCTATATATCTTTTGGAGGCTCTAGAAAACAATGTTTTCGTGCCCTTTCCTCCTCCTAGAAGGTACCTGAATTCCTTGGCTCCTGGCCCCTTACTCAATTTCACAGCCTACTGTTTTGCATCTTCTCTCTCCACCCCTGCCCAACCCCTCCCTCTTTCTGCCTAGTCTTTTCTCCTTCTGAATCATATCTCATTTTCTGATATTTTGGCCTCCCCCTTATAAAGATCTCTGTGATGTCTTTGGCCCACTGTCATAATCCAAGATAATCTCATCTCATTATTCTTAATCACATCTGCAAAGCCCCTTTCCCATGTCATGTAACATTCACAGGTTCCAGGGATTGGGATGTGGATATTTTTGGAGGACCATCACTCTACCACAGACTCTAAATTTGAGAATAAAATTTTTCACTAATCCTCTTGGGGTTTGATGTGAGAAATTGGAAGTACAGTGAAAGAGAGAGGGGCCCTTACTAGCAGAGAAATGAGCTCGGTGGAGGTCCTGTCTTAATTTTTAATGTTCCACAGCATTTGCCATAGAGGACTACTTTCAAGTTAGCCTTGTGCATGGTGTGAGGGATGCCTGAAAGACCACTGGAGACTTTTAAGTCGTACCTTCATATAGTTATGCTATGAGAGGAAAGAGGATTGTATTTTGTTAGAAAACTGGTTTGAATATGGCCTACTTAGCAACTATGTGACATTGAATAGTCCTGAAATATAAAATGGAAGTAGTAATACTTAATTCATGATGATTTTTAAAGAATTAGAAAATATAGTTATATATACACATATATACATGTATTTATAGTGAAATAATACTTAGCTTAGAATCTGGCATATACTAGGTACTCTTCCTGAAGGTCTGTGCTTTTATGGTACAGTGATAGGGAAACTTGAGAGAAATTAGGGTGAAGGGCTTGTTGCTAGAGGTGTTGCCAGGAGCTACTTGATTAGTGTGTGTTTGGCTGTAAGATCAGAATGGGTAAAATTTTGTGATACGACAAGTAATGGGTTGATATTTATAGATAGTGTGGTTGATGATTCTTTTTCTATAATTCATTTTTACCTTTTTCTATGAGAAATTTCAAAATGTGTTTCTGTCTCCAGGCTGACCTTTTTTGTTTGTGTTTTCTGTCTTCAGTAAAATTCCACCACTGTCCTTTGAGTGTAATTGTTTTTGTATCTTACTTCCTCTCTTTGGTAAGCCTAAATGCTGATCATTTCATGCATTAATTCAACAAATATTAAGTGCCTTCTATCTGAGAAACACTCAGCACTAGCGCTACAAAGATAAAATGTGTGTCCTCAAGGAGCTCACAGTTTTAGAACGGAGGCAGGCCAACAGCTAAACTATGATGAATAAGCCTTATGTTAGAGGACTGAGAAAAACTCTGTGGACTCAAAGAGGAGGCAGTGCTAATAATTGGGTCTAAAAATGTGAGGGAAGGTTTCAGGGAAAAAACTACACACCACCTGAGTCTTTAAAAAAGTAGCTGGATAAAGGAGTGTGGTGAGGGGTTGGGGGAGAGGGAGGAATGGACATTCTGTGAGGTACAGGGAACCATATATACAAGGCATGAGAAAATGAGTATCAGGATGAGCTATGTATGTTCTGGTGTGGTTTGGGTGAGAGGTGCCTGTGGGAAAGTCATAGGAAATCAGCATAGAAGAGCAAGCAGGAACCAGACCATGAATGGCCTTTTATGCTTAAGAGTTTGCTATAGGTAATGAGGAACTTTTGAAACATAGTATGTTACATCCTACATTGAGAAAGATAGGGAGATAGTAAGAGAGCATTATAATCAACCTTCCTTTACCCCTCCCTTCTTTTCTCCCTCCCTGTCTCCCTCCCTCCCTCCTTCCCTCCTTCCTTCTTTCCTTCCTTCCTTCCTTCCCCTCTTCCTCTCTCTGTCTTTCATCTTCACCTGAAGATGTTTGATTTGAGAAAGAGGAATATCTATTGGTTGTCCTCTCCTACACTTGACAGGGTATGATCCTGCAACCTAAGTACATGCCCCAACTGGGAATCGAACCCACAACTCTTTTTGGGTTTGAGATGACACTACAATCAACCATGCCACCCAACCAGGGCCATAGGTTGATTCTTGTATGTGCCCTGACTGGGATGAAATTTGCAACCCTGATGTCTGGGGACAACCCTCTCACCAAATGAGGAACCTGGCTGGGCAGTTTAATTTTTTTTTTCAAGATTTTGTTTATTATTTTCAGAGATAGGGGAAAGGAGAGAGGCAGAGAGGGAGAGAAAGACATCAATGTATGGTTGCCTTTCACCTGCCCCCAGCTACAGACCTGGCTGGAGACCTGGCTTGCAACCTGGTTATGTGCCCTGGCTGGGAATTGAACCAGTGACCTTTGGGTTAGCAGGCTGGTGCCTATCCCCTGAGCCACCAGCCAGGGCTAAAAACTTAAATAAAATAAAATAAAATAAATAATACCACTATGGTTGACTTTAAGCTACCAATGTGATAACACTGAATGCAAAGTTTGAAAGATATGTGCAGTAGCAAAGTACTTCCACTATATAAAGACAATAGATGTAGTCCTGGCTGGTGTGGCTCTGTGGATTGAGTACCCGCCTGTGGACCAAAAAGTTACTAGTTTGATTCCTGGTTAGGGCACATGCCAGGGTTGTGGACCAGGTCCCCATTTGTGGGGTGTGAGAGGCAACCTATCAATGTTACTCTCACCCATTAATATTTCTCTTCTTCTCTTTCTCCATCCTTTCCCTTCTCTAAAAATAAGTAAAATCTGGCCCTGGATGGTGACACAGTGATTAAGGTGCCAGCCTGCGAACCCAAAGGTCACTGGTTCAATTCCCCAGCCAGGGCACATAACAAGGTTGCAAGCCAGGTCTCTAGCAGGTCCGTAGCTGGAGGCAGGTGGAAGGCAACCATACATTGATGTCTCTCCCTCTCTGCTTCTCTCCCTTCCCCCCTCTCTAAAAATAATAAATAAAATATTTTAAAAAATAAATAAAATAAAAGTAAGTAAAATCTTAAAAAATACAATAGATGTAAATAACTTTAAAAGCATGATATTTAAATAAAATATAGTAAAATTTAATGAGGTGATGAAGTTTGAGTGTTTTTTTCTCTTTATTTTACTATAATATATTTAGCTGTGCATTTATATGATTTAATTTTTTAAAAGATTTTATTATTTCCAGAGAGAGGGAAAGGGGGAGAGGCAGAGAGGGAGAGAAACATCCATGTATGGTTGCCTTCCACCTGCCTCCAGCTACGGCCTTGGCTTGCAACCTGGTTATATGCCCTGGCTGGGAATCTAACCAGCAACCTTTGGGTTTTCAGGCCAGTACCTTATCCACTGAGCCGCCAGCCAGGGCTGATTTAATTTTTAATGATGACTATGCCTTGCAAAAATTCCTGAAAATGAACCCTAGCTGGTATAACTTGGTTGGAGCATTATTCCATACACCAAAAGATTGGGAGTTCTATTCTTGGTCAGGCCATATACATGGGTTTCAGATTCAGTCCTGATTGGGGCAACCAACTGATGCTTCTCATTTATATTGATGTTTGTCTTTCTGTACCTCCATTCCTCTCTCTCAAATCAATGAAACGTATTTTTAAAATTTAAATGTCTGAAAATAACAATCAGTTATTCTTGGTAGCCTGTGCAAGTTGAACATTGTCATTGAACATTAATAAGGTTTAAAGAGGTGAGGTAATTTACTAAACCTAGTGTAAGTGACAGAACCGGAATGAACTCTAATTTTCTTTTAATTTAATTTTTATTTTCATCAGAGCAATACAAGTTCATAATTTAAAAAGTCAAAAGAGTTACTTCAAGGTTTATAGTGGAAAAAACCCAACAGATCCTTGTTCCACTGTCTCTAACCCTCAATTTCCAGTCTTCAGAGGCAGCACTAACTGTCTTTTTCCACTTGGTTTTACTTTCCTGTTTTTTGTAATATGCTTATACAACTATTTTAATGTATTTTACCTTTTTAAACAAAGATTTTGTTTTATTTCTTTTTAGAGAGAGAGCAATCGAGAGAGAAAGAGGGAGAGAAACATCAGCATGTGGTTGCCTCTTACATGCCCCCAACTGGGACCTGGCTTGCAACCCAGGCATGTGCCCTAACTGGGAATTAACCACCGACACTGTGGTATGCAGGCTGGCACTCAGTCCACTGAGCCACACCAGCCAGAGTCTTATTTTTTACTTTTTGATAATTATGTATTCCCTCTAAGGAAGATGGGGATAGCTCTTTTATGCCATATGATACACTCTTAACCTATTTTTCAATATATTTATAGAATTGTTTTTTAAATTAACTTTTAGTATTTACACTATTAATCATGTAAATAGTAACAATCATGTAAATATACTAACAAGCTGTTAGTATACGATTACATTTTTTAATATAATTTTTGGAATTATTGCTTTACCTTTTAAAATTTTGTCTTATTTTTAAGTGTAATTAGGACAGATTATCCGTAATCTCTGACAGAACTACAAAGCTCATATTAGTATGGTTTATCATTAGATAATCTATCTTCTTTTTTTCTCTTTTTCTTTTGTTTCAGTTAATGAAAGGGAAACTTTATTGAGGCCCCAGAGTTGTGGGGTTCAGGCAGAAGCCTTCCATGCAGGCCTAAAGAGGTGGAAGAGGGTCCTCATTTAATCTTGAAGCACATGTTGTTGGTATGGCTGCACTTCCTGCAACAGTTGACTGTGCTGGGGTACAGGTGGGCATAACACTTGTGGCAGATCATTTTGCCCCCACAGTTTTACTGGGCAGGTTGGTGGAGGGAGGCCCGATGATGCCACCCCACAGGTGAAGCACCAGGGTGGACTCTTTCTGAATATTGTAGTCTGAGAGAGTGGGGCCATCCTCCAGCTGTTTGCCTGCAAAAATCAGGCCCTCCTTGTCTTGGATTTTAGGTTTGACCATCTGAATGGTGCCACTGGACTCAAACTTAAGGGTGATGGTCTTGCCAGTTCGGGTCTTCACAAAGGTCTGCATCTCTGTTTCTGCTGTGGCGGCTGCTCTGCTGCCTCATTGGAAAGGATAATCCTTTTTCTTTCTTTCTTTCAACATACCTCCTAAGGTGCCCTTCATTCTCTTGCTAGAATCCCAACTATTGTTTTTGACTGTCATCCTGGTACTTCAAGTCACCATTTCCTTGGGAATTGCCCTTGCTTCTCTCCTGCGTTGGCCTCCATTTTCCTGAATCCTGTACCATCTTCTTTCCTAAATTTAGTTCTTCATTTTGGTAGAAGCATTCTTCAGGATCTTCCTAAGAAAGTATGTCAAGAGTTAAGTTGTTTGAGATTTTGTATGACTGAAAATGTCAGTTTTACCTTTATATCTACATAATTGATCATTTGATAGGATATATCATTTTAGTTTGAAAAATCGTTTCCCCTCAGAATTTTAAAAGTTTTTCTCCAGAATCATTAGTTTCTAGTGTTGCTTTTGAGGAATCTAAAGACATTCTAGACCGCAGTCCTTTGTGACCTGTCTTTTATCACCCCTTATGATCATTGGGTTTTAGGACTTTGTATCTCTGATGTGAAATTCCACATAGATGTGCCTTGATGATGGGGTCTTTTTCATTTATTGTGTGCCATACTCTGGAGACTTTTATTCTGGAAATGTATGTCTTTAATTTCTGAAAACATTTTTCTTTTTCTTTTTTTTTTTTTTTTTT
>PVIW01000523.1:0-92639 GCA_004026585.1 Noctilio leporinus
CCCCCCCCCCCATTCATTCGGCCTTCCCAGGCCCCGTCAGGGAACTTTGCACCTCCGGACTCCATTGCTTTGGCCATTTTCACAAAGCCAGGCTGGTGGGGCAGGTCCAGCTGGCCTCTGGGGACACACGGATGCCCAGGACCCCAGGCTAATCGGTAACTACAAAGAAAACAGGAGGGGGGTTGGGGGCGCAGGGAGCTGAGCCAGGCTGAGGAGGGAGCACCAGCCTTGGGTGGCTCAAATGCTATCGTTGATCCTCCCCCCTGCCCACCCTCCCCATTCGGATCAGCATCCCCCCTCCATTTCTCTACCCTTCCCCTTCCTGTCTCCACCTTTGGCTTAAGTTAAAACTGGCCGATCCTGTCAGCAATGTGTTGAGGTCTGAGGCTAATGATGATGAGCCTGGGCTGTCCATCTGGCAGAACCCAGATCCTGGGTGGACAGGGGAAGGCGTGGGCAGCCTGCAAACCCAGCGGGGAGGCAGGTGGGGTGAGGAGGCCTGATTTCCTCTCTGATGGCATGCTGGGGGCAGGTGCCCAGGGACGGTGGCCCCAGCCCTGGGCTCAGATCATGAGCCCAGTCTGAACTGGGTTTGCTCTGACAGCCCTCCTGTTGAGTGTGGGGGACTGGGGGTGGGGACGGCAAAGGCTTTGTGCTGGACACCCATGGCAACACCCTGCAGGGGCCTCAGGGGAGGACCAAGGCCCATGACCTATTTCAGACCTATTTATCCCCTTCCTCCCCTCAGTGTTGCAGGCATGGTAATTATTAATATACGTTTGTTGAATGAATGAATGAGAGTCTGGTAGGATGGAGCCCAGGCCTGTCACTTCAGCTAGACCCTCAGCTGATACCCCATGGAGGAAAGAAATCCCTCCCACCCTTAACCTTTTTTCAAATTCTACCATCACACACACATACACAAAAAAAGCCCAGAAAATCTAACTCTTCCATGTGGCCTAGGAGGGCAGAGGGTTCACTCTTGCCAATGAATCCAGCTCAGGGATCCACAGCTGTATGGAGGGCTCTGTCCACACCCCTCACCCCCTAGTATGTCTGAAGGGCCGAATTCTAGAAGGATTCTGGTGGGAGTCAGCAGGTGTCCATGTGGTCCCTCAAATGTTGGATTGGAAGACTTGCTGGCTAAGCTCTGGATCAGGGAAACAAATGGATTGCAGAGATACCCCCTTTCTCATGTCTAAACCTCCCATGGAAATTCCCCCCCCCCCAAGTGAAAAGAGATGAGGTGGTGATGCTTGGCTGAGTATTCAACTGGACTAGAGCCTCAGTTTCCCCACTACCAATAAAGCAGGGCCCTGTGCATGTGAGGTTATTTTTTTCTGGCTGGAGAATTGTTGGGATGGAGGAGGGTGTCTCAGAGTTTTTTCCATTTTCCATCTTTTCTTGGAGGCTTAAGGTTAGGAAGTAGGGTGTCCATGACACTTAGTCCTCACCCTCCTTTTTCCAGCGGTCTTGGGCTGGGGTGAACCCTGGATGCAGGGCCTGAGGATAACAAGAGTGTGGGGGGTTTTCCCCTCATGTCTGCCCTGACTGAAAACCCTCAGGTCAAGAATAAATCCCCCTCCTTGTCCCACCTGTGCTGGGCCTTGAGGGACCTAACTCTGGGAGGCAAGCTGGAGGTGGGAGTGTCTCGAGGGCCAGTAGCTGAGATGGAGGCCTGTATGACCTGTGGCCAGTGGTTGCCCCTCTTTGGGCCTCAAGTAAAGGGAGGTAAAATGATACATGGGAGGTGGGGGCATGGGGAGGTCCCGGTACCTCCCCAACAACACTTACCTGGTGTAATTCCTGGGGAGCCAACTGTTAGTGTTGGAAGAGAGTGGCAGGGTGGGCAGGTCTGGGTCCCAGGGGTGGAGAGAGCCCCGCCTCTCCCAGAGCCTTCTGAGCCTTTGGATGATGAGCACCAGGGTAGCTGAAAGGGCCAGAATGGGGTGAAGTAAAAACATCACCATGGTCAACATACCACCCACCCCAGTGATGTCATATCCTCATGATCATCTCATCCTTAATTCTTTAATTTTCATGTTAAAGAGCCTGTTTGATTCCTCACCAAAGGGATCACCACTGAGGGAGGCTTGGGAGCATCACCACATTTCACACAAAAGGGAAACTGAGGCTCAGAGGACCAACTACTTGGTCGCAAGGACCAACCAGAACTGCCTTCCCTACTGTTACTCATTTGCTTCCCTCCAAGGCCAGGAGGAGCAGTATTATGTGTGTGATGGACAGGGGCCACCAAGCTGAGAGTGGGGCTCCAAAGATGGTATGGGGAAGCCACAGCCAGTGTTGGGGCAGGCCTGTGCAATGGGGGTCTTGCTGGGACCAAAGGAAAGGCAGAGGACTCAGCAAATCCTTTAGGCTCTGGGGATTGGACAGGGGTTGGCAGAGGGGGTGGGAAGTGAGGGGCTCTAAGAAAGAGGGTAGGCCTATGGGTGCTGGTTTTTTTTTAAGAGGTGGAGACAGAGACAGAGAGGGGAGAGAAAAAGAGAGGGGTGACAGAGGGAGCCCTTCCCCCTCCACACACACAGGAAGAGGCAGAGAGAGGGTGGGAGCCAGGGAAAGAGATGGAGAAGGGGAAGCAGGAGGCCACAGTGCTGCTTCCTACCCCCATCTCCCAGATCTGTGCCTCATTCAGAGAGGAAGGGGTCCTCCCTTGGTGCCCCCAGCCCAGCCAGGGGCTCAGGCCAGGAACTGAGGGCTGGGATGGGGCTCCCAGGGGCTGGTGTCCAGTCACTACCCACCTCCAGTCTACTGCTTGGAGACAGGATCCCCCAGAACCCTTGCTGTGAGGGGGCTGGGTGCCTGTAGGGGCCCTGAGGTGCCTCTCTCCCCTCCCTAGTCAGGGCTGAATATTAATGCCCATCCTGGTGATAGGGTTCCCTGGTCCACTGCTGCCGCATGACCCCCCATTTATGGTAATCACATATGCATTTGCATGTTAATGACAATATTTATCTTAAAGCGGAGGTTGCAAGGGGGGGCCGATGCAGGTTGGGGGGGATGGAGGGGCTGTGGTTTCCATGGGAGCACCAGCTGCTCCGCTCGAGGCAGGAGGGAAGGCTGGAGCATGCTGAGCTCTGAGGCGTGAGATTCCGTGTGTGACGTGCCAGCCCCAGGGAGACAACAGGCTGGGCTGGGCGGCCAGCAGGCACTGCCTCCTGTGGGGGACCGAGGGAGGAGTTGCTCTCCCTAAGGCATCTGAGGGGACAGCGGCTGGAGGTGGGGGCTAAGCAGGAGCCACCAGGGCTGGCTGTGTGGCTTTGAGCCAAGCACCCACTCTGTGCCTCAGTTTCCCCAATTTTCCATTCTTCATTGATTTAACAGGCTTCTATGAGGTCCCTGGAGCCTTCCAAGTGACTGTAACATGTTTTCTGCCCTCCTTCAGGCAGAGAACGTTGATTGAGCACCTACTGGGTGCCCACATTTCAGCAGAGCTGAAATTTCATGCAAACAGGAATTTCTATGAGAGTAAGCAATACGTTAATCCATCTATTTATATGACCAACATTTATTGAGCCTTTATTATGTACCAGGCCCCAGTCTAGACCTGTTGAACTAAAGAGACAGATGCCTGCCACCTAGACCCCTCCAAAGCCCAGAATCAGTCTAGTTGGGCAGCACGGAAACCAGAAGGTTATAAGGTGCAGATGTCAAGGCTGTGATGGCAGAAACACATACTGGCAGGTACATCCTAGGGGAGGATCTGTCTGCCTTTGCATGCATGGAGGCCGAGAGGGCTTCCTGGAGGAGGTAGTCAGTGTGAGAGAGTATTTAAGAGCATAGTTTTGAGACGAATCTGGTTTCTCTGCATCTTACCAGCTATGTGGACTTGGGCAGGCATCTTCATCTCTCTAAACCCCAGTGTTGTCCTCTATAGAATTGGGATACCAGAGGAGTCTCTCATTTCAGGACTGGGGAAGGTGAGGATAAGAATGGCAGTTAAAGTTTTTGGCAAAATGCATGCTTGGTCGGTGGGACTTGGGTGTTAATTATGTGACTAAGCTGAAACCTGAAGGATGAGTAGGATCTGTTGATGGGGAAAGGTATTCCTGGTGTCAAGAACAGCATGTGTAAAGGCCCTGTAGAGCACTAATCCTGGTAGCTTTAGGTGGGGGTGGGATGGGGTGGGAATGGAGCTTTTGACCTGGTGGGAAAGAAGAAAGGGTCTCAGGAGCCCCAGAGTCCCTTTCTGATGTGGTGCTAAGCTGGCAAGTCTCTTTCCAAAAGTCTGGCATTGGAGTTGGACCCAGAAGCTATCTCTGAAATAGGCTCAAGTCTCTCTCTTTTGCTCCTGATATTGGCAGATGAGAACCTGGCCATAAGGAACACTTAGAAGGACCACACTCAGTCAGTTGGTCAGTCAGATAATCAGTCAACACTTCCTGAAAGCCTTTTGGGGACTTGCCTTATACTGGGCAAGAGAGGTCAAATAGTCCTCTATAGATAGACAGAGGCAGACATTGGCATCTACAGCTACAGCAATTAGTGTTGGGTGTGAGGGAGTGATGCACGGTTGAGGGAACTAGATAGGGAATCAGCATCAGACGCTGGGAAATCCTGCTGCATGGAAGAGGGGCATTGAAACTAGGGCTCTGATGGATGACTAGGAGCTAGTCAGGTGGAGAACATATTTCGTTTAGTAAGAGAAGTACTTAACTGTGTTCTGGGTCCTATGATGGGTGTGAAACACAGCAGTGAGTCAGTTAGATGGATGTCTCTATCCTTACAGATAAGGGTAGAAGGAGCTGGATTTGCAAAGTCCTGAAGGTATGAAGGGCACAGCTGGAATTAAGAAGGAATTAGGTGAAATGTGGGAGATGAGAGCAGAGTGTCAGCATAGAATGGACCTTAAAGAGCATCTGATGCTAAACTGAGCTTGGACTTTTTCTGAGGGCACTTGGGAGCCATGGAAGTGTTTAAAGCAGAGAAGGATGTCAGACCTACATGGAAAGGGAGCTTTATGTCTTGTTATCTGCCATTGCTACCACCTGCCTCTTTCTTTCCAGCCTTATTCAGAATATGCCCACTTCCTACACACCTGCATGAATAAAATAGGAACTTTACCTTGGAGTGAGGCCCACATTATGGGAAGAGACGGATGAAAAGGAGCAGAAATGTGTTCAGGTTGCAGTGGTTCTTATAAAACCGGGTTCCCTTTCACCACATGGATCATGTGAGAAATGGTGACTCAGGGAGAGCTAACACCCAGCCCCAAGTCACACAGCAATATAGCTAGACATCACACTTCCTAGCCTAAGTCCACTTTAGAAGATTAATAGAGGAGCCCTAGCCAGTGTGGCTCAGTTGGTTGGGTATTGTCCCACAAACTGAAAGCTCACCAGTTAGATCCCTGGTTAAGGCATATTCCTGAGATTGTGTTTGGTCCCCTGTCAGGGCATGTATTGGAGACAACCAATGTTTTTCTTCCTCTCTTTCTCCCTCCCTTCCCCTCTCTGTCTCTCCCTCCCTTAACCAAAAAAAAAAAAAAAAAAAAAAAAAAATAGAGGAGGCAGAGAAAGAGATGTAGAGATGTGATTATAGCATATAAGCTCAAGGTAAAAGCCATACAGGGAGGCTAGCTATCCTTGGACTGAAGGTGACCAAGGCCAGAGGGAGGGGCTGCTGGATTTGGGAGACACTGACCTAGCAATAGTCTTGTTGTTCTGGAGTCATGGCAATCATCACTGAGGTGTAAGGTCTATGAGGGCAGGGACAGTGTTTTGTTTGCTATTTTGAAGTGGAGCATGTGGATAAATGAGGGCATATGAATGAATGAGGGAATCATTGGATTGAGAGTATGGGGAGATGTGGGATATGGGAGGTGGACTGGCCAACAGATATAATGGACAGTAAGTGGATGAATGTAGGCGTGAATGGATGAATGGATGACAATGACTCAGTAGAGGTATAAGTGCACTGGTTGATCAATGAATGGGTAGATAGATAGAATGCTGAGTGACTTGATGCATGGGTGGGTATGGGACTGGGTAGATAAATATATAGACGGATGGAGGAACAGATGGATGGATACAGGAATGGGTAGATGAATGGAAAGTTGGATTAATGATAGAGGAATGAAGGGTGGATGGAAAGGTAGGATGATGGATGGATAGATAGATGGATGGGTGGATGGATGGATACACAGGTGAAAGGTGGCTGAATGCATAGCTGGATTGGTGGATTGAAGGATGGAAGATGGACACCTCCCCAAAATTTACCATCTTCCTCTTCACCTGGTGAGTGGGAATAGCCATCAGCTCTGTAGGCCAACAAACTTGATTTCCATTCCTCTTTCTGCTTTTTATTTCTGTGTGATCTTGGACAAGCCACTTGATCTTTTCTTGGCTTCTTCATTTGTAAAAGAGAAAGAATATTGATAGCTGTCTTACAGAGTAGTTATAAAAATGAGAATTCACTTATATAATGTGATTAAGATAATTACTCTGAGTAATGTCTTGCATATTGTTTGTGTCAATACATAGTCAGACAGTTAGCTAATCAACATCATATCAAGTCTCTATAATGTGCTAGGCACTGAGCTAGGCTCTGGCGAAACTAAGAAATCCAGCAGGAAGGAGGGACTGACAATAAACTAGTAAACATAGAAATAAGATTTAGATAGGTATTAATTGCTATGAAGAAAATAAAACCAGATTGTGTTAGGGGGTGACAGTTTACCTTGGATGGTCAAAGATGTCCCCTATGAGCAGGTGACATTGGGGATGGGGCCTGAATGACAGATGAGAAAGCTGTTATTCCAAAGCCAAGGGAAAGGCATTCCAGGAGGAGGACACAGCACATGCAAAGGCTCTGAGGTCAGAATGAGTTTGACATGTTGCAAGAACAGTGAAGAGGCCTGTGTAGCTGGAGCGGAGTCAGAAAGGGAGATAGAGGGACAGGGAGAAAGCAGGGAGGTGATGGGGACAGGTTGCACAGAGCCCTGTGGGCCTTGGGAGGACTTGAGCTTTTACTCCAAAGAAGATGAGAGCCCTGAAGAGATGTGGGTAGGGGGAAAACAGGGTCCCTTAAGAATATCATTCTTCAGAATCTGGATAATGTGGACTCTGGGTCTTCCATTTACTAGATGGAAAAATTAAGGCACAGAGAGTCCTAGATATGGCTTGATATTTAGAGGGGTTAGAATTCCAGAGTCAGGCACCTAGAGGCATGAAGAGGGCTACATATGTGTCTGGAAAATTATAAAGGGATTGGATTTAAGGGCAGTGGACAGAATATTGAGAGAAGAGGTCAGAAGACAGTAGTGATTAAGTTGGGAAGGGCTCTAATGGCTGACAGTCTTGGCTTTGACCTGAGAATACTGGGGATCTATGGCAGGGCTTAGGCTAGGGAGGGACATAGTTCACAGCTGAGTGTGGGCATATTCCTTTGGCAGTTTGTATAGAGGAAGGATGGGGGCAGGATAGGAGGCCAAAGGTCAGAGAGGCGGCCAAGCTGTGTGTGGTTCAGGTAGGCTAGAGTGAGGCCTGAGCTGGGCCTGGGCTGTGGGTGTGGAGAGGAGGAAAATGCTGGAGACATATTTAAGATGTTTAATTATTAGCTCTTGGCAGGGGAGGATGGGAGATGAAGAAGAGGGAGGGTTCTTGATAAATGGATGTCACCCATGTGATCCTGCTCCAAGGGGTCACTGGATGATGTCTGAAGACATCTGTAATTGTCAAGACTGGAGATGTTCCTGGCATTGAGTAAGTAGGGCCAGGGATGCTGTTCAACACTCCAAATACCCAAGATACCCTCCCCCCCAGAGAATGATCCAGCCCCAGTGACAGAAGTGCCAAGGGGAGAGACCCTGCTCTAGGGTGAATGGAAAAATGGATGGATAGATGGATGGATGGATGGGTGGGTGGGTGGGTGGATGGATGGGTGGGTGGGTGGGTGGATGGATGGATGGATGGATGGGTAGATGGATGATGAATAAACAGATGGATGGACAGACAGGTGGGTGAGTAGGTGGGTGGATAAATGAATGGATGGATATTTAGGTAGATAGACAGATGGACGGGTGGGTGCAAGGATGGGTGAATTACTGGTGCAGCAATGGTGACTCAAACCCTGGGAAGAGGCAAGATGGCTATGGGCAGGAGATTGGGGAAGCAGGCTCCAGAAGAGCCCTGAGAAACCCTGACATGGAAGGCTGGGACAGAGTTGAGGGTCCAAAGTGAATGGGGACAGGTTGTGCAAGGGCATGTGGGCTTCAGGGAAAACTTGGGCTTTTACCCGGAGAAGGTGAGAGCCCTGGAGGACTGTGGACAAAGGTGGAATACTTCCCAAATCAGGTGCTTATAGTCAACCTCTGGTAGCTTCTGTAAGGAGGGTAGGCTAGGAGGCCAGGATAGAAGCCAGGGGACCAGTGTAGAAGCAACTGCCCTGGCCCATGTGGGAGATTAGCGGCTGGACCAAGGTGAAGTCTATGATCTTACTGAGCACACACTGTATTGGGCCCAATACTGGGCACTGAGGACACATTGGTGACTGTGACACAGCCTGGCTCCACCATCAGGGTGCCCACAGTCCTGTGGAGCCAAATAACACACAACTAGACAGTTACAGCATGAGTGAGCAGAGCTGTGATGGGGGACACATAGGCACACACACACACACACACACACACACACACACACACACACACACAAAACATGTGGTGTCTTACCCAATATCAGTTAGGGGTTAGGAGGCTTCCCAGAAAAGGGGCCAACTTGGCTGGGACCTAAGGTTGAGGATAAATGAGCCAAAGAGGAGAATCAGAGTGTGTGGACCGAGGGAATGTGGTGCTCAAAAACAGTCAGTGAGAGGCTGGGCATGGGTGTAGCCAGGGACATGGCCAGCCAGAGTCAGTCCCCAGACCTACCAAGCTCTGCAGCAAGTGACAAAAATCCCAGATTTATGCCTGAGAATAAAGACTATAAATAGAAGTAAAAACCATTTTTTCTTTTACTTTTAAAACACTTTTTTGGCCATTTTATCAGTGTAACAAACTTTGGCAACTTAAGTAGCTCCCACTGGGCTGGGATTTTCTGAAACTCAAAAGCTTCTATCCCCTGTTGCTTTGTGACATTAGGCAGATGATTTAATGACTGGTATCTGTTTCCCCATCTATGAAATGGGGATAATAATAGAAATAGTAGTACCGTTGTCTTGGGCCAGTCTGAGTATTCAAAGGGTGGTATGGGTGGCATGCCCCCATAAGATGCCTGATTCTCAGTGGATGTTGACTATTACTGTTATAATTTTAACATGAAATCCCAAAAGACCAGATCCCAGACCAGAGAGCAGAGGATCTTGGCATGAGGATGAACACTAAGGATTCCTTGGCAAGAAGTTTCCTCTATGGAAACACTGCTTGATTACTTTTGGGGATGGGGAGCCCTCTCTTTACTAAGAGAGCTGTAATGAGGCAGCTCCAGTTATGAGGAAACTTTCATACATGGAGGAAATATCTTGCTCCCCAATGATCCCCCCATTGGTGCCTTATGCCCTTGGGTCTTGAGGAATCTGTGGGCACTGACAGACCTCGCCCAAGATCAGCCCTTGTCCTAGCTTTGACAACAGAGATGGATGTAAAGGGAACCATAGGGTTGTCAAATGCTAAGTATTCAGACTCGGGGTTCCACAGGTGGGATTGCCCTCTCCACCTGCCCCAGCCTTCAGCTAACCCCTCAGGGTTCAGCCACTTGGAGGAGAAGCTGCTGGACACCCAGCCCAAGCAGCCATGTCATCAGTGGGGCTGGTATGTGGGGTGGGTGTGACCAGGGCTGGAATCAGGGTGAGAGACTCACCTGGTGTAGGTATTGGGTGGGATGAGGTTTCCTTCAGTGGATCCAGTTCTGGAGGTTGGAAGTTTGAGATTAAAGTTTGGGTTGAGTTGGTTCCTTCTGAGGCTGGGGGAGAATCTCATCTAGGCCCTTCTCCCAGGTTCTGGTGCTGCTGGCAATCCTCACTGTTCCTTGACTTGATAATACATCACCCGAATTCCTGCCTTTGTGTTCACATGGTCTTCTCCCTGTGTGTGTTGCCTCCAGATCTACTCCCTTTTATGAGGACACCACTTCTATTGCATTAGGGCTCACCCTGATCCAGTATGACCTCATCTTTACTAATTACATCTGCACCAATTCTATTTCCGAATAAGGTCACACTCTGAGGTCCTGGGAGTTAGGATAGCAACATATGAATTGGGGGAAGGGAAAACAATCCAACTCTTTTAGGAACTGAAAAATCAAGGCTCTATTTATCCAGAAATGGGTAAATGTCGCACATTTTCACCAACTAGAAAATTTAAGAGTCCCAGAAGAGATTGGGCAGAGAATTGGGAAACATTTCAGCACCAGGGACAGCGACCCCTAATTTGGTTGTTCCCTCCTTGCTCAGCAAAACTTCCAGGCAGTAGGATTCAAGGTTGTGTGGGGGTCCAGCCCTTCCCTCCTAGAGTCATAAAACTCCATGTTGTGCAGGTAGGGCTTTACAGGCCTGAAAGGACCCGAATAGGAAGGGTTTCCCCCTATTTTACATTTCCCTGCAGCCTGATTTCTTGCCAGTCATGCCTAATTTCTCTCAGGTCTTAGGGCTAGTTATCTTAGCACCTCTTATCTCCCTAAAAACCTTGGAGGTTTAAATTCAGCAAATAGAAACACACAGTAAAAGAATAGAATGACGCATCATGGATTGGGAGAAGATGTTTCATACATAGCCAAAAATGGATAAAAGTGCAATAAATATATAAAGAAGTTCTACAAAGCAACAAGGTGCTCAGCTTCATTAATAACTCCAGGACTGTATGTTAAAATATTAGTGAAATACAATGGTACACCCACCACAATTACTAACCCTTAAAAGTCTGGAAAAACTTAGTTGGTGAGAAAAAAACAAAAACTAATAGGATTCTCAGACCCCATTGGAGGGAATATACATGGGTGTAACCCACTTTGGAAAACTGAAGGAATTGGTCAAAGCTAAACATATACCAACCTTCTAACCAGCAATCCTATTCCTGGCTATGCCTTTGTGCATCAAAATACATATGCAAGAATATTCCAAAGCAGCCTTATTCATGATAGCCCCAGTGAACAGCCTAAATGCCATCCACAGGACAATGGATATCCATTTGTAGCATATTCATATGATAAAACTGTAGACAGAAACAAAATGAAATTAATCCCTCATACACACAAGAAACAAGACTTAAAGGTGGGCAGTCACTATGATTCCATTTAGGTAAGTTCAACACAGGGAAACATTCAACCACATTGATTAGTGATACATGTAGTGTGGGAAACCATAATGAAAGCACTGACCTGGTTATCAAAGGTCCAGGGTAGTTTACTTCTTGGGGTTGGAAGATTGTTGTGGTATGGAAGGAACATTGGGGCCTCTGGTGGCTTCCATGTTCTATTTCTGGACTTGTGAAATGGTCCCATGACTTTATAATTGTTTGTTATATTGTACACTTACATGTTCTGCATTTTTTTTGGTGGGGGGAAAGTGATTTGTAATATCAACTACATGTTTTTTATTATGGTAAAAGTTACCATTTTATAAGGTACAGCTCAGTGACATTATGCACATTCACATTCTTGTGCAGCCGTCATCACCATCCACCTCCAGGTCTGTCTCATTTTTCCATGAAGCACTAACTCCCCGTGTTCCTCCCTCAGCCCCTGGCACCTACCATTCTACTTTCTGTCTTTTTGGATTTGACTCCTCTAAGAATCTCAAGAAGTGAAAGCATCCAGTATTTGTCCTTTTATGTCTGGCTTATTTCATTGAGCATAATGCACCTAGGTTCATCCATGTTGTACTGGGTGTCAGAATTTCCTTCTGTTCTAAGGCTAAATAACATATCATTGTGTGTGTGTGTGTACGTGCCACATTTAGTTTATCCATTCATCTGCTGATAGATATTTGGGTTGTTTCTACCTCTTGGCTATTGTGAATAATGCTGCTGTGAGAATGGGTGTTCAAATATCTCGTTCAGTCCCCATTTTCAATTCTTCTGAATATCTACTTAGAACTGGAAATCCTGGATCATATGGTAATTCTACATTTAACTTTTTTGAGGAACCACCAAACTGTTCTCCACAGCTGCTGCACCATTTTACACTTTATGAATGCTTTTTAAAATGCACCCTGGCTGGTATGGATCAGTGAATTAAGTGCCAGCCTGTGAACTGAAAGGTCGCCAGTTCAATTCCCAGTCAGGGCACATGCCTAGATCATGGGCCAGGTCCCCAGTTGGGGGCGTGTGAGAGGCATCAGCAACTGGTTGATGTATCTCTCACACATGAATGTTTTTCTCCCTCTCTTTCTCCCTTCCTTCCCCTCTCTCTAAAAACAAATAAAGCCTTTTAAAAACTGCTAGCAACTATCTTCAGCTCTGCTTGGTGTCCCCCTTGCCAGGGTTCCAGGAGACCTCTCAGGTCTGGGGCAGGGACCCCTCCCCATCGTCTGACCCAGCTGGTAGAAACAGCCACTGTAGTGAGCGTATCCCAGCAAAATTCAGCTTCCATTGGCTCCATCTGAGGCAGAAGTGGGCACCCCAGAGCTGTTCCCAAGAGCTCTGCCCAGGAGGTCAGGGGTGAAGGGAGGCAGGGAGACAGGGACCATGAAGGGGAGAAGTAGGGCATGGGAAAACATAGGGTCCAACAGCATCAGAGCAGCCAATTGTGGTCTCATTTCACAGGCAGTGAAAATAAGATCTACAGAGGCTTGAAAGGCAAAACCTAACTCTGGGCCCAGACCTCTGTGTCCCAAGAGACCTGACACCTGCCTATAACTCCCACCCTACCTCCTGCAAACATCTTTCAAAATACCTTTGACCTCATTGGTCTTTCTCTGGGTGTTTCTTTCTCCTTGCTTCTCTTTGTCTCTGTCTCTCCCAGTGTTTATTGCTTCTGTGATTCCACACAGACGTGCAATCACACCCTGGCTTTGGACCTCTTTCAGGGCCAGCCCTGCCCCCTACCTTTCTTGATTGTCCCTGCTGTTTGCTGAACTAGACATCTTATAGCTCTGAGACACCCCTTGGCTGCTTTATCTGATGGTGCTCTTGGACCATTCTCTCTGATAGGGGAAATTGAGGCAGAGATGGGGCAGTGCCCCATCGAAGACCACAGAGAGTCAGTGACAGGGCCCACTGCTCTTTATCCCAGTGCTGGGACTTCTGGCTCCTTGGAGCTGGCTGGCGCCTTCCCCACTCTCCTCCCCCACCCCCACCCAGGGCAGTGACTCTGCCCACCCCACTGACCCCACATCGCCCAGCCCACAGTTTTGAGAATCTCTTCATCTAGCGTCAGCCACAGCTTAGTTAACAGCTAGGTCTCCTCTCTTCCTTTCCCTGTTTCACTCTTTGGGAAATGGTAGGGATGGGGGGTGCTAAACCACTACTACTGACCCCCCAAAAAAGGTGGCTTCAGGATCCTCTTTTTTTATTATTTTAATTTTAGTGAAATACATGTAACATAAAACCTGCCATTTTAACCATTTCCCCCCTAATTTTTTTACTGTAGTAAAATACACGTACTAAACTTGCGATCTTAACCAGTTTTTTAAAGATTTTGTTATTTTTAGAGAGATGGGAAAGAAGAGAGGAAGAGGGGGAGACACCAATGTGGGAGAGATACATCAGCCTGTTGCTTCTTGCACACCCCCCACTGGGAACCCGACCCGCAACCTAGGCAGGTGCCCTGACCGAGAATCAAACCAGTGACCTTTTGGCTCACAGGCCAGCACTCAATCCACTGAGACACACCAGCCAGGACTCATTTTTAAGTGTAGAGTTCAGCAGCATTAAGTACCCTCATATTGTTGTGCAGCCACCCCACTGTTCATCTCCAGGACTTTCCCACCTTCCCAAACTGAAACTGTGTCCTCATTAAGCACTGTCTCCCTGAGCCCCTGGCTCCCATCATCTACTTTCTGTCTCTGTGGCTTTGACTCCTATGGGGACCTCCTATGAGCGGAATACAATATTTGTCTTTTTGTGTCTGGCTTATTTCACTGAGCAAATTATCCTCAAGGGCCATCCATGTTGGAGCAGGTATGAGAAATTCCCTTTTTGTAAGGCTGAATAATATTCTACTGTATAGATGGGCCACACTGTGTTTGCCTGTTCATCCATCCCTGGCCACTTGGGTTGTTCCCCCCTCTTGGCTATTGTGAATTATGCTGCTATGAACATGGGTTACAGCATCCTTTTTTCTTAATACCCCTATTCTCTCCCTTCCAGGCTGTGCCTTTCTCACTTACTGTGCCAGGGACTCTGCCATCAAAGCTCAGACTGCTCTGCACGAACAGAAGACCTTGCCCGGGGTGAGTCTGGCTGCTGGCTGGGGAAGGAGGGAGGAAAGGAGGGACTGCTCTCAGCCCTGGGGAGGCTGAGGCCCTTCTTGGGATCAGCTGTGAAACTCATGTGTCACTGGACTCGGGAAGAGGTGTAAGGTGCAGAGGGACAGAAATCATCACCAGAGCAAGCATTTACTAAGTGTCTCCTGCATATCAGGCCCTATGTGGCGTACCAGAGTAATTGTGTGATTATGCAGGTGGCACCTTGCCCAGGGTGCAAGTGTCATTGGCCTGAGACCCGAAGATGAGGAAGTGTTAGCAGGCAGAGGGAACAGCATGTGCAAAGTCTTGAGGCAGGACTCTGGAATTCTCAGGGATCCTCCAGCATCTAAAGCACCCAGGGGCAGCCTGGGACATCTGTAGTCATCAATGCTGGGAACATGAGCACAGATAGTCCCACAGTCAATAGTGGGAAGTCTGGGGTGTGCCTGCCAAGTAGTTCTAGATAAACCAGGTGGTTAAGGAAGGCCTCTCCGAGGAGGTGTCCTGATGGAGATGAGGGAGGGAGGGAGCCATGCACTCCTTGCAGGAAGGGCATTCCTAGCAGAGGCAGAGCCTCTATGGCTGGACCAAAATCACTGCATTTGAGGAGCAGCAAAGAGGTCAGCAGAGTGAAATCATGGGAGTGAGGAGAAGAATGGATGAGGATGGGGAAGAGAAAAGGGGCAGGACCATGTGAGGAATTTGGATTTTAGTCCAAGGGTAGGGAAGGCCGTAGGAGGATGTCAAGCAGAGGAATGACTTGGTTTGATATTATTTTCAAAACTCTCTTCCACCCTGACCAACTGAGCTCAGTTGGTTGGGCATCATACTGCAAAGTGAAAGGTCACCAGTTCAATTCCCGGTGAGGACACATGCCTGAGTTGCGGGTTTGGTCCCCAATCAGGGCCTATATGATAGGCAACCAATCAATGTTTCTCTCCCACATCAATGTTTCTCTCCCTCCTTTCCCCTCTCTCTAAAAATAAACTTTAAAAATATTTTTTAAAAACCCTCTTCCAACTACTGGAGTCCTAGGACTGCTTAACAAAACACCACAAACTTGGGTGGGGGTACTTAAAGTGACAAAAACATATTATCTTGAAGTTTTGTAGGCCAGAAATATGAAATCAAGGTGACAGCCAGGCTGTACACCCTCTGGGAGAATCCTTTCTATGACTTTCTCCCAGCTTCTGGTGGCTGCCAGAAGTTCCTTGGCTTGTACCCATTACTCCAATAATTTCTGTCCCTCTTGTCACATGGCTTTCTTCTATGTGTCTACATGTCTCCAATGTCCCTCTGCCTTTCTTTTATAAGGATGCTTGTCATTCAACTTAGAGCTCACCCAAAATCCACGATGACCTCATCTCCAGACCCATCACTTAATTCCATCCATAAAGACCCCTTTCCTAAATAAGGCCCCATTTCCTTCACAGCTTCCAGAGGTTTGTACCTGGACATATTTTAGAGGGACTACCACTCAACCTACTAGAAGGTTACTACAAAATGGCCAGATGTAAGGGCAACTGGGTGTAGCATCACCAAGGAGAACCAACTGACCTACATAGAGGACTTAGAGAACAAACAGGATGGCTTCTTGGAGGAGGGAGCATTTGAGCTGAGCCTCGAGAGATGGGGAGGACCGTGGCAGATGGAAATGAAGCTGGGGTGGTGTGAGGGTGGAGTGTACCATGACTCAGAGGCAGGAACCTGCCTGGTGTGTTGTTGAGAACACATGAGATCCTATGTGGTCTAATGGAAGTTTATGAAGAATGTTCAACATAGGGTGATTCTGCTCTCAAGGGACACTGGTTGATGTCTGGGGACATTTGTCATTGTCCAGACTGAAAGGTGCTATGTGTGGAGGCCAGGAATGCTGCTCAACACCCTACAGTGCACAAGATGGCTCCCCAACCCACAACAAATTATCCACCCCAAATCAATAGAGGCCAAGTGGATGAACCCTAGTTAGGAAAATAAGGAGCTGGCAAGCAGTGCTAATAGAAATATAATGTAAGCCATGCACAGCAATTAAAATTTCTAGTAGCAACATTTAAAAAGGAAAAGGAAACAGGTAAAATGAATTTTAGTCCTACATTTCATTTCAACTTAGTATCTTTAAATTTTTATTTCTACAGTCAATATAATTTATTAATTATAACTGAACAAAATATGAAATCCCAGTCCTCAGTCACACAAGCCACATTTCAAGGGCTCACTAGCCATGTGTGGCTGCTACCATATTGGATGGTATAGTTCTATAATGTTCTAAGCCCAGGGTCAGCAAGCACTGTGTGTAGAGGATCAGAGAGTACATATTTGTGGCATTGCCAGCCATATGGCCACTGTCACAGCCACATAAAAGCCTCAGACAACATGTAAATGAATGGATGTAGCTGTGTGACAGTAGCATTTTATTTACAAAAACAAACAGGGGGTCAGAATAAAGCTATAATTTGCTTAACCTCAGCGTAGACCATTGCTGTCCAAATGAACTTTCTCCAATGAGGGCATGTCCTGTCTTTCCAATATGGGGGCCACTAGGTCTGTGTGGCTATTGACCCTTTAAACTGTGGCAGTTACATCAGGAACTGAATTTTTAATGTTACTTAATTTTAATAAGTATAAATTTAAGCTTGAACATCTGCAATGTAGCTAAGTGGCTACCATATTAGACAATTAAAATCTAAAATGTCCTATATCAGGGTCAGCTACTGTGTTAGCACAGATCTAGAATGTTCTAGACTGGGTCCATTCATAGTATTGGAGAGCACAGACCCAGAATATTTTAGACAAGGGGTCAGCTACCATATTGGATAGCACAGACCTAGAATGTTCTAGACCCAGGAATATGATGCAGTGTTTTCATACATCTAGATTTCAGAGTTCGAAGTCTCTCTTTGATACTAGTTCACAGTTGAGTGATGAGGAGTCTCAGGCAATACCCTCAGTTTCCCCAGCCTCCTCATGGGGCCTGGGGTGTGAATTATCACTATTGCCCAGCACTGCTGGGGCCCCTCATCTGAATATCATGTCCACCATGGGGGCCAGGACTGCTGCCAGCCCTGTTCGACAGAGCAGGAGACTGTGGGTAAGAGAGAAGGGACTCATGTGAGGTCAGCCAGCAGGGTAAAGACTGCAGCTCTACCTATCCCACTTCATAGGCCTTGAATCTCTGGCTTGCCTGGTTCAGTTTCCTGCAAGCACTCAGGGGCAGCACTCCTGGAAATGAGGGCTGATGTTTGATAAATAAGGTGGATCAGAGTTGGGTCCTAGGGATGCAGGGACCCCTGGGGAGCATCCTCTGGGAGTACAGTGTGATTTAAAAAAATACTTCTTAAAGTTTGCAAAATACTACACAAGTGCATGCAACACAAGCACCCCCATTATTACTACATAGTTGGCACCCCAGCAACCACCATGCCATGTCGCCAAGCCCCAGCCTCTCAATTCCTGCTCGAAGAACCACTATTCTGACCTGACCCTTGCTTTTCTCCATGGTCTCAGCACTTATAAATACATTCCTAAAATATTCGGTGGCTTTTGCATCTGCATTTTTTCCACTTAGTATGATGCTAATGAGAGTTAGTATTGCATACATCCGTAATTGGTGCTTTTTCATTGCCCTGTAGTATTCCATGGCCTGAGTACACAGGTTATTTGTTCATACTCCTATTGGTGGACATTTGGGTTGTGTCCAGATTTTGCTGTTGCAAACAGAGATCCTTGTCCGTGTTTTGGCTCTAGTGGGCATGGGCCATGTTTCCATTAGGCACATACCCAAGAATTTTGATTTTTAAATGTGTGTACTTTTGTGTTATGATTAGTGAAGGGGTTGGCTTTCTAGGTAAGTCACCCTCCCCCAAGGACACCCACAGACCTGGGATCAGCCCTTCAGAACCAGAGCTGATGGCTCATTTGTAGAGGAGACAGCAGGGGAGTGTGGCGCTGGAGCAGAAGGCCCCCCTCCCCTGTCAGCTACATCTGAGCACTGACATCTGACCCCCAACTCATCTCCCAACCAAGGCGTCTCCTCCAGAAGATGAACCCACATGAGATTAACTTCATGCTAGAAACACCCGCCTTGCCCGCACTTGTGCCTGCACATGTCTGCATACACAGCTAGGGAGTTAAGGGCCAGAGCTGAGTCACTGTAGAGATCAAGACAGCCACCATCTCTCTTGTCCCAGCATCTCTTAAAATAAACAAACAAACAAATCCATGTGCATGTGCATGTTCGGGAAGGCAGTGTGGAGTGGACACTTCTGTCTTTTTATCCCTTGATAAGCCAGGACTGGAGTGACCAAGGTCATTGGCTTGCCATGTGGACTGCCCCCCATGGCACAACTGAGCACCCCCTCCCCTAATGCTGCTTTCTGAAGTGAGAATGATGCCCCTCTCCAGTTTCCTCCTTGAGTGTGCCAGGAGGGTCCGTGGAGGATGCAGTTTAATCAAATCTCAGCGTCCTGGAATAGAATCCTAAATTGAATAACAGAATCCCAGAATAGAGCCTAGAATGGACCCTGGACCCTGAATCCAGGCTGGGCAGGTGCCTCAGATCCCCGCGGAGGATCTATGCAGGGCCGTCAAACCCCAGGCTGGGGTTCCTGGAGGTAGGACAGGTCCCATGGATGGTCCCTGTGGGACAAGCTGCCATCTCTTGGCCAGCAAGGAGCTGGACTGTTTCAGGCGACATCATCTCTTTCATTGTGAAGGGCATGGGGAGTGAGGAACACTCCAGATCTGGCAGTCACCCTGCTGCTCATCTGACCACCCCAGACAGGGGTATGTTTGTCTGTTCAGCTCTGGGTCCCCCCATAGACCCTTCCTGAAAACCCTCTGTACACACAGGGGTTTCTAGGGTTTCTCCCTTGAAGGGCCCACACCCATGCCCCATGACTTGGCTCCGCATCAAGCCAGACCTGCAAATGAGTGAGGGGCCCCAAGGTGTCAAACATCTAATGATTTGACTTTCCTGGGCCTCAGCTTCCTCACCTGTGACATGAAACTACAGGAGTGTCGTGAGGATTCTGTGAAGTGATGCATGCCAGGTGCTAAGCCCAAATGGGAACTTGGTACACTTATGCTGAATGAATGAATGAATGAATGAATGAACCATCCTAAGGCAAGTCTAGCTTTAGGACTCACAGCCAATTATGTTGTCTTTTTGAGCCTGCTTATTACTTCTCATGAAAGGGGGATAGTGTAGACATGGCCTGGCACAAACTCTTGGCTCACCTCCCCTAACGAGCACTGTGCCCAGCACACGTCCAGCTTGCTCTGCCCATGGGGACAGGGCCTGGGTGTTGCCTTCTGTAAAAACCATAGGACTTGCCTTGTTTCATTTCGGTTATTTGCAGACCCTGTGCTGGGTCTTTTCAGGTAAGGAGGTGCAGAGCCCCTCAGCCCCTGCTCCAAGGATCTCACTCAAAAGAGGGACAAAGTGTGTGTGTGTGTGTGTGGGTGTGTGGGTGTGTACACATGTGTGCATGCATGTGTGTGTGTGTGTTGGGGGGATGTGCTGTGTTCAAAGCAAGGCCTGGACAAAGCAACCAAAGCAGATGGTTAGCAAGGGGAAGGCTTCAGGGGATGGTGGCGTTTGAGGGGGCCTCTTCAGGGTGAGGGTGGGATGCAGAGGGATGCATTCCAGCCCAGCTAGTGCAACGGCAGTGTCCTGGGGCATGGGAGAAATACCTGGGGCTAAGCAGTGAAACTGGCTCAAATGCCAGGAGGAGCTGACATGCTACCCCAAGGGCAATAGGGAGCCATGGCAGCATCTAGACCAGGAGGGCCTGATTTGGGCACAGGTGGAAGAAGGGGAGGCTGGAATGGCAACCTGGGCAGTCCAGACAGAGTATCCACCTTCCTTCCTCTCTATGCCTCCAGAAACAACCGGTTGGGGCTTCCCTTCGGGTCTCCATATCTTCTAGTCACAGCTTTGCAAATCCAGGAGACCTTTTGGGGCCCCAGCCTGACCACTAGAGATTCCTCCTATAGTCCCATCCCCCATTGGCCTCAGTTTCCCCATCTGTAATATACACAAGTCAGACTTAAGGGACCCTGTTTTCCCAGTGGTGTATAGCTTTGTTGAAGTCACTCAGCAAAAGTTTGGGGGCAGAGGAAGGACTGAATCCCAGCTAATTCATGTGTGCCCGCCCCAAAGACACAGACCTCCCAGAGCCCTAGCCCACAGTACCCTTGGCTGGAGGGGTGGCCGGGTCCTCAGAGGACACTGAGGACATTGGCAGGAGGTTGGACCTCTGAGTCTGATTCTTTCCCTTTCTGATGTGCTCATCCATCAAAAGGGAATGTTTACATCTCATGAAGTTGTTTGGAGGTTAAATGAGTCAGTGGATATACATATTGCTCCAACCTGAGACACTGTCTCCCCTTCAAACTCCTATTCACTTCAAAATCCCCCACAGATTTTCCATCTTCAGTACAGCCCCGGGGTTGCCTTTGGCTCTTTACTGTTCTTTTTGTAAGATTTTATTCATTATTTTTATTTTTTTAAAGATTTTATTTATCATTTTTAGAGGGGAGGGGTAGGGAGAGAGGGAGAGAGACATCAATGGAGGGTTGCCTTTCACCTGCCTCCAGCTATGGACCTGGCTGGAGACCTGGCTTGCAACCTAGGCATGCACCCTAACTGGGAATTGAACCATGACCCTTGGATTTGCAGGCCTGTGCTCAATCCACTGAGCCACACCAGCCAGGGTCTTTGCTATTCTTTACTCAAGGCTCTCATAGCCCTGCTGTACCAACCCTGATCCGATGGGTCTATGAGTGTGCCTCTGTCTCCCCATCCACCAGTCCAGTGGGATCCTCCCTGGGACTGCAAAATTACTCAGCATGGGGGACACTAGGAATGTTGTTGAAAAAATGAAAAGAGGAAGGGAGAGGGCAGGAAAGGAAGAGATGCAGTACTGGGGAACCAGAGAAGATGGAGGAGGGAGAGAGACACTGGGCAGAAACTTTGGTGGGACAGATGGAGAGAAAGAGCTAGAAGGAGGTGGGCAGGGCCAGGTGGGCAGGCAGGGATGACTGGAGAAGTGGAGAAATGGGGTATGGGGACAGCAGGCTTCCCCCTCTTCCCTGCACACCTCCTCTGGGCTCCAGTGGGTGAGCAGGGCCTGGCCAGTAGCTAGGGAATTGCTTTGGTGTGAGGTACAGGGAGTAAGGTGCTGGACCTCAGCTTGTGTGTGACGTATGCATCCCTGTGCACTCAGGGCCACTGTGGGGGCCACAGCCAACCTGGTGTTAGTCTTCAGGCTGAAGGGTAAGTTGGGATGTGGGGCTTTGAGATTGTACAGTTGGGCCTCTGAGCCTTGGAGTGGGGGGCTGGAGAGCAGAGGACTGCCCACCTGGCTTCAGGGACCAGGACCTCCTCCCCTGCCAATCTGACCCAGGAGGGAGAAGGAGTCTCCCAATAGGAGGTAAAAGGTCCTAGGCTCTGCAGATGGTGAGCAGGTAACCAGGCCATGGGAATGGGGTGAGGGTTGAGGGTACTGTGATGAGGGCAGGCTCTCTCCATGTGGCTCCCTCCCTAGTTTCCTCTCTTGGCTCATCCATCTCCAGAAGATTATATTTAAATATCTCTTTTGTGCAAGGCAGGAGCTGGTCTCGCCCCTAAGAGGCAGTTTCCATGGCAACAACAATTGCCAGCTTCCAAGTGGTGAATCAGCGTTGCCATGGCAACCCCATCCTCATCTGCCCAAGGTGCTGGAAGGGGGGAGGAGGTGAGGGCCAGTGGAGGTGAGTGGGAGGGGTGGAGAAGCAGGAGGCTGGTGCTCAGGTTCCCCTTATCCCCCCCACCTCTCTTCACAATCTCAGTCCAGAATCTGGTCCCATCTGGTTGAAATAATCTCCCCCTCTTCCTCTAGCTGGGAGGGTGTGGTACCCAGAAAGGCTCTGTGTGTGTGTGTGTGTGTGTGTGTGTGTGTGTAGTGGGGAAAGGGAGATATAGTTTCCCCTTCTCTGAGGGTGAAGCTGGGTAGAAGGAAGGTTGGGCCATGGGAATTGCTGGATAGGGGAGACTAAGGCCTCTCTGGTTCTGGAGCTCCCAAGGCTGAGTTCAAATTTTGGCAGCCAGTGGGGCTTGTATGTGCCTGGGACACACACTCAGAGAAGGGGAGTGTATCTGAAGTGGGAAGGACTCAGGGGAGGAAGAGCAGAGAGGAGGAAAGAACTCAGAATGGGGTGGGGCTCAGAGAGGGAATGTACTAGGGGAGTATGTATTCCAAGATTGTCTGACCTTGGACTTGCACTAAGCTGACCCAAAGGCCTGTTGGGGAGAGACAAGGTGACTTTCTGCGATGGTGGATGTTGGCTACTTACTTCTGGTCAGCTCAGCTCAGCAGGCTTCTCTCATTCTCCCATGTACTCTGCCCTGTGTGGGGGTGATTCTGCAGTTCCCAGTCTGGAGGAAGAAGAGCAACACATAGACACATCCTACCCTGATACAGAAGGAGGAGGGAACCCAGAGGGGTGGAAGGATTGCTCATGTGGGGGTTTTTGGGTTGGGTTTTGAAGAATGAGTAGGAGTTCACCAGAGACATGGAGTTGGCAGAATTCTGTCCTAGGACCAGTGGAGAAGCAAATGCCCCCCTGATATCCCTCAAATCTTTTGCCAAATATTCACATTAGCTCATATCACATCCGTGGGTAAGTTTGGGGGTAGGGGTAGGAGAGGATTTTTCATTGAACATAATTTTCAGTGCTAGGGGTGGAGGATAGGCGTGTTCAGAACAATGAGTTTATATTGTAGGCTGGTCCACTCAGGTATGATAGTCCTTCCAACTAAGGTTCAGGGAGCTGACTAAAAGTAGCAGCCTTGGTGTACTACCCAACTACTTCTAAGCAACAAACCATCCCAGCCTTTCATTTGTCCAGGATTCTGTGGGTTGGTAATGCTGGCCTGGCTTAGCTGAGTGGTTCTTCTGCTGGTCTCTCCAGGGGTCATTCATGCAGCTGCAGTTAGCTGGGGCTTGACTGGGGCAAGTTGGGCCAGGACAACCTCCTATGTGCTGTGTGTCAGTGGGGCCTCTCTGTGCCGAAGTCTACTATCCTCCAATAGCTTGCCTGCATATATCCACCTGGTAAACTCAGTGTACGAAGTCTCTTGAGGCCAAAGTTGGAACTCCCACAACTTCACTCCCACCACATTCTATTGGTCAGAGCAAGTCATACGGCCAAATCCAGATGCAAAAGGAAAATAGGCTCCAGTTTTTGATGAAAGAAACTACAAAGTCACATCACATACAGAGACTGGAGGAGTTGGGCCATCTTTTAAACAGTCTGTTGCATTTGAGGAAGGCAAGAAGGCTTCCTGGAGGAAGGGATATTGATACTGAGTTTTAAAGACTATGTAAGAGTTATCCAGACAGCATGAGCAAAGCCCTGTAGGTGGGAGAATGTGTTGTTTGGTTTGAGTGGAGTGCTAGTTGCTGCCGGGTGGCTGGTGGGATGCTGAGGCTGGTAAGGTAGGCAGGGTTGCCTGGCAAAGCTCCGGCAAAACCTCTATCCCTATCCATGCTACTCCCACTGCTGACCTTGACCTCGCCCTCCCCCGCTCTCTCCACAGATGGCACGGCCAATCCAGGTGAAGCCTGCGGACAGTGAAAGTCGTGGAGGTAGTTGTCATCTCTCCCTGACCTCCAGGTGGGGGGTGGGCAGAGGAATGAGGGAAGGAGGGAAGATCCCTTCACAAAAGGGGGCACAGTTGTCACCTGCCTGCTCACACACCTAATGGGTTAGGGACAGGATAGTAGGGGGCTGTGTCCCCTCTTTGCACAAGCCAGGTGCAGTTAATTTCCCCTGGAGCTTGAGATACCCCATTCCTCTAAGGGAGCAGAAATGGGGATCTTCAGATGCAGAGGGATGGTGTCTCTGAAGGGCTGTGGATTGATCTCTGGTGTGTGTGCGTGCGCGTGTGCATGTTTGCGCATCTGGACAAACATATGTGTATACATATACATATGTGTATATGTAAGCATGCATAATTGGGCATACCTGTGTGAAGACATATGAATATATGCATGCATATTTCTGCAGCAGGTGAGGTGGGGGTGCATGCACAGCTGCACACCTAGCCTATGCACGGACATGTATATTTGTGTGTGTGTGCTTGACTGTAATAGGCTGGGCATGCGGGAGTACAGGTTGGAGGCCTGGTGCCTGCATGGGGCTGGACTATGTGATGGGGTATGCTTATGGGGGCTGCTTGGCTGTCTTCCGTGGGTATCAGAAAGTCTTAGAGATTTCCCCCCTCCTCATCTCAGGTGGATTGGGGCAAAGGAGAACAGCCAGCTTTGGGGATGGTCTAAGAGGCAGGGCTGTTAGGACCCCTGTGGATGTGTAGGAGCCTGGTAAAGCCCACAAAGGCTGGGAGCCTGTTTTAATCCTCTCCAACCTGATTGCCACTGTGAGTCAGGGATTAGAGAGGTGGGATCTGTGCATCTCAATCTCTTTATTCTCTCTTTCTCCCTCTCCCTCCATATCTGTTTCTCTCTCTTTATCTTTTTCTCTCCTGCCCCTCTGGTGCTCTTTGTGCTACTCTCTGAGTCTCTTTGGCTGTCACTGTCTTTCTCACTGTCCTCTCTCTCCCCCTAATTCTCAGTCTCTCTGCTTCCGTGTTTCTTTCTCCCTCCCACCCTCATGAGTGACAGCTGCCAGAAAACTGGTCTCCATAGTAACCCAACTTACTATCTCAGGGAGAGGAAGCTGCTACTTTCCTGATTACAGGGGAGCAGCACAATTACCCCAGGGGGCAGGGCTCTGGTGCCTCGCACAGGAGAGCTTGGCAGGTCCATCCAGGCATCCAGCCAGGCACCTACTCTGACCCCACCTGATGGGGACTGCAGGCTCCCCAGACACCTAGTCTTGTGCACCCATGTGCCCTCATTCATTTAACAAACACTGATTGCCTGGCCCCTCCTGAGCCCTGGCAAGGCTGGGCAGGGAGCTCTGCTGGGCACCATGATGATGCAGAGGCATCAGCACTGACCCTTCCCTGGAAAATCTAGATGGTATACAGACAGACCAACAGGACCCTAGGCCAGGCAAGGCAGTTTTTAACCCTGGTACTAGGTGCAGGCTCTCAGGGGCCACAGCAGAGAGAGACCATCATTGTCGGGAGAGTGGGAGCAGTAGAGCAGAGGTCCTGAAGGATTGAAGGGAGGGCATTTCAGACGAGGGGCACTGCATGAGCAAACGTGTGGAGATGGGATGATGCAGGAATGCGGAAGGGTGGAGAAACCCAGGGCAGGGAAAGTGCCTGGCTGTGACTGTCCTCAAGCATGCAAAGCAAGTGGGTTCAGTAGAGAAATTTCCCCAGGCTTTCCAGCCAGGACTCGGCTGAGGTGGTGTCTTTGCCCACAGGGGACCGGAAGCTGTTTGTGGGGATGTTGAACAAGCAGCAATCAGAGGAAGACGTGCTTCGGCTGTTCCAGCCCTTTGGTGTTATAGATGAGTGCACAGTACTCAGAGGACCTGATGGCAGCAGCAAAGGTGAAAGGCCTGGGTTGGGGCTGGCTCGAGAGTGGACTGGGAAGATGGAGGCAGGGCAGGGCTGAGGAGTGCAGGGTTGGATTCCAGGTGGGCTGGCTGAGGGGGCGGGGCCAAGGACATAAGAGCAGGGCACGCTGAGCCAGACTGCAAGGTGAGGCCCATGGGTTGTGGGGCCAGCTCTGTCAATGTCAGCTAGTGAGTAGGTTGGTCCTACCTACATGCCTATGACCATCTGGGGATGCCTGTCTGCACCTGACTGTCCATGGGACTGTTTCCACCTGGATTTGCCTATGTCCTGTTGTAGATTGTATTTTTGCCTGTATAGCTGTACCTTCTAGGAATGATTGTGTAATCACCTCCAAAGACTTGTTTTCCTGTCTGCCCACGTGACTGTATGTGACTAGGGTTGAGTATTATAACTCCTTCTGTGTCTCTTAGTCTCTGGCTCTTTCTCCCTGGGTGTCCAAATGTGCCTGGTGATCTCTGGCTATCTGTCCTCCTGACTGCCTGTGTGACTGACCAGCTGGCTCTGCCCTTGTCTGGTGACTTTATCCCCATTTCTTCAATTCTGGTCCCATGAGCCTATCCATCTGGTTCTGAGTTCATCTCTGCCTGAGTGTGTGCACAGGACTGTATCTCTGCACTGTGCCTCATGGTTTATCACGTTAATTTGCACATATGATTATAACTCTGGATCTCATGGTGTTGGTGGCTAGTAGGTGTCCTCTAAGCCTGCCCCCTTCACTCAATTGTGCATTTGACAAACAGCTATTTGGCTGACTGGCTTTCTGACTGAATAGATGACCAATTGGCTGACTGTCCATCTCTGTGGCTGGCTCTGTGCTTCTCTTACTGTTAGATCCTTCGTTATCCAGTTCTGTGAGCAAATGGCTGGCTGGCTTTGTTGTCTGGATATCTGGCTTTCTGGCTGAGTGTGTCTGATGCTGACTGGCTATCCAGAGCTCCCAGCCCTTTCTGGTGGCCCCTGCCTGCCCAGAAAGACCCTATTGTCTTTCACCTGTTCTTCTCTTGGAGCAGGCTGTGCTTTTGTGAAGTTCTCCTCCCACACAGAGGCTCAGGCAGCTATCCACGCTCTGCACGGCAGCCAGACTATGCCGGTGAGTAGGACCTGCCCTGGGCTATGGTGTTGTATATGGGAAAGAGGCCTTGTCCCTTCCATCCCAGCCACCTGGTAGTCCCTGGCTGTTTTTTAGAGAGGGCATAGGTGGGAAAAGGGGCAGTTCCTGATGGTGGTGTGAGTGGGTGTATGCATGTGCGTGATTGTGCATGTGTGAATGTGTATGTGAATATATGGGTACGTAAGGATGTATTGCCAATGTGTGTCTGAGGGAGTATGGGGGAGTTCACGTATGTCACTTTGTGAATGCATGTGTGCAAGCATGTTGAATGCATGAGTATGCCTGGGTGATATGGGGGAATAAGTACATGTGTGTGCCTCTGTAGGTGTGAGAGTGTGTGAATACGTGAGTGGATGAGTGCATATGTATGAGTATGTGTGGGGGAGGGTTGCAATTATATGTGCACAGTGACTGTATTATGCTTATGTGTGTACATGTGTGATTTTGTGCATGAACATGTGAATGTGTGCAAGTATATGGGAGCATGCATGGTGAGTGTATGTGTGTGAGAGTATGTGTGTACATGTGTGAGTACACAGGAGGGGTGAGACCTGGGTAGGTGGGATTTGTCAAGGCCAGCAGGGCAACATGAGAGCTGGGGAGTGATAAAATCAAAGGCAGTGGTGGGAATGGGTAGCTCCAGAGGAGTGAGGAGAATGGGCTGGAGGGGCCTGCGGTTCAAGGGTGAGGCACATGATTCCTCCTATGGCCATGGGGAGCCATAGAGGGGTTCCAGGGAAGGGAAGGGAAGGAACCAGGTTGGTTTGAAATGTCTTTGGGGCCAGAGTAGGGGGTGGGCATAGGCAAGACTGGAGCCTGGAGCTTGTGGGTCAGCAGCAGAGTAAGACTAGGGAGGACCACCCAAGCACTGGAGATGGCCGACCTCACCGAAAGGAAGTTCCAGGAGCCACCCTCACTGTAAGTAAATGTCCAAATCAGCATGGAAAGAGAGCCTTAGTGAACCAACTCTCCTCTTAGTTCTTGAAAATGGGCGTGAAGTGCAGTGCAGTCTCAGGAGAGCAGGCATCAGTTTTTAGCCCCTGGACAGGCAAGATTTAGCTTATCACCAGGTCAGGTTTCCTCCTGCTCAGAGCTGTCCAGTAATGGGGCCGGCAGGCATAGCAGGGAGTGAGCTCTTCATCCAAGGGGACATGTCAGCCGCTCTAAGGGCTGAAGTTGCTGATGGTTCTCAGGTGTAAGGAGCCATTCACAGGGTTATTCATCTGTGCCCCATTGTTACTCTCTGGTGACTGGATTCTCACCTGTTCACAGGTGTGTGGGTGACAATTATAGGGTTCTCCCCCAGGCTGCCATTGTTCCTCTCCAGCAGTTGGATTCTCCTCCTGTTCTTGAGTGAGAATGTGCCTGAGACTCAGAGTCCTCCACTGTATCCTAAACACAGCCCCTGGGCCTGATGGCCCACTCGTGTTCAGGGATGACCACATGGTCAAGTGTGAGACCCGGGATTCTGATCTTTAGGTTGTCTCTCTGTGGTGCCTGAGGTCTGCAGCTGGGAGCTCGTGGACAGGGCCAACAGCTATTGCCATCTACACCCCTCACACAAGGACCTGAGCTGGTGTGGCTCTGGGGACCTCAGAGTCCTGGTTACCTCCTACCTCTTTTCTCTTCTGGCTCTTGGCTGCCCCTGCAGGGTGCCTCCTCCAGCCTGGTAGTGAAGTTTGCTGACACGGACAAGGAGCGAACGCTACGGCGCATGCAGCAGATGGTGGGCCAACTGGGCATTCTGACACCGTCCCTCACCCTGCCCTTCAGCCCCTACAGTGCCTACGCCCAGGCTGTGAGTGACCCCAGCAGACACACTTTTATCTCCATGGGGGTTCCCAAGACCACTCTAATGACCTGGCTTGGTCTCTCTCTATCTAGTATCTATTGAGAGATTTGCCACTCTGCCCATCTTTCTGTCTCTTGCCCAGTCTCTCTGACTCAGGCTCCTTTCATGACCATGGCTGAGCCCACAAATCCAGGCTGATTCCTGAGCCCCAACACTAGCTGAGTCCCCAGTCATAAACTAAGCCCTGAGCCTAAGCTGAACCCCAACTCTGGACTGACCTGCCCCTATGATGAGACCCCAAATCCAGGCTGAACCTCAACCCCAATCTGAGACCAAACCCAGGCTGAGCTTCTCAAGCCAGGCTAATTCCATACTGAGTACCAACCCTGACTGAGTTCAGTGTTCGCTGATCCCTGATCCCAGACCAAGACCAAATTCCTGACTGAACTCAGATACCAGGATGAACCCTGATACCTATGAACCCTAAATCTAGGCTGAGCCTTAACCCTAGGTGGAGTCCTTGATCCCAGGCTGAGCCACAATTCCTTATTGATCCCTGACCCTGGCCTGAGCCAAGGTATCTAGCCTGATACCCCTCCCCACACCGCCTAGTTTACGGGAGGACCAGGCCCCACCCCCATGAGCTATAATCTCAGGGCAGATACCATCCTGACTGTGTATGTTGACTCCCTTTCCATCCCTAGCTCATGCAGCAGCAGACAACGGTCCTGTCCACTTCAGGCAGCTACCTGAGCCCTGGCATGGCCTTCTCACCCTGCCACATCCAGCAGATAGGCGCTGTCAGCCTTAATGGACTGCCTGCCACGCCCATTACCCCTGCCTCTGGTGAGTACACCAGAGGCCCAAGGATGGATGGGCAGGGGCAGGGGCAGGCCCAGACTCCCTATGACATTCTTCTGTTCCACAGGATTGCACTCGCCCCCACTGCTCAGCACTGCCGCCGTACCTGGCCTCGTGGCTCCCATCACCAACAGCTTTGCAGGTGTTGTGCCCTTCCCTGGTGGGCACCCTGCCCTAGAGACCGTATATGCCAATGGCCTCATGCCCTATCCAGGTAACTCAGGTGGTTCCTCAGGGCCTAGGTAGGAGAGTCAGGCGGCAGGGACATGTCTCTGGGATAAGCATAATATCCTATGCCTTGATGTCCATGGTAGAGAGGGGCAGAACAAAGGGAGTCTAGCTGAGCAGATATGTGCTGTGAGCACAGAGAAAAAGGTTAAACATAGGAATTTGGACCCAGACATTACTGAGTTTATATTCAGGTTTGGTGGCCCTGGGTGATTCTTTTAAGTCTCTGAGTTTCTGTTTGCTCACCTGTGAAATGGGACAGATAACATCAGTTATCTCATGAGGTTGCATTGACAATGAATTCAGTATGTAAAATGCTTAGTCACTTAGTATCAAGAATGACACCATCAATCTTAATTATTAATCATTACTATTTGGGAAGATATCAGTACCTGTATTCATTTATTCATTCATTCAATATTGACCATGCACTGATATGGGCTGAGCCCTGCCCTCATGAAGCAGAGGTCCCTACCCTACCTATACCATAATTTCAAGGCAAACATCTATGAACACCTTGCTGAGGTGAAGTAAGTCATCTGTGTTTCCACCATTGAAGAAAATTTATTTTTATTTTATTGGGGGCTCATGGGGAGTTGCCAAAATAATAGAGAAGTCCTTTGTACCTCTCACCCACCTTCCCCCAATGCTAACATTTTACATAATCATAGGACATTGTCAAAACCAGGAAACTGCCATTGTTATATACAATAAACTCAATTGGAATAGAGCAGCTTATTCATATTTCACTGCTTTTTACATGTATGTGTGTGTGTGTATGTCAGGTATAGATTCGTATAACCACCACCACATACAAGACACAGCACTGTTCCACCTCTACAAAGTAATTCATTCCTGCAACCCCTTTACAGTCCCATCCCCCCCCCCCACACACACACACACCATTCCATCCTCTAGCACCCTCTCTTCATTTAAGAAGAATCCTTTGGCTGGATTTTCTCAATTCCTTAGCTCCAGTGACCTGAAAGAACTCTTCCCCCCTCTTACTTCCTCCACTAGGGGCAGTCAGGTCACAACCACACAGCAGGTCCAAAGGTGTCTGATGAATGAGGTTTGGGTAGAAAGAGGGGGGAAGGAATGGGGGTGAGTGGTGGCTGTAGCAGAGGCCTGGAGTCCTGGAGGATCTAGAGAATAAAGGAAAGGAGTGAGAGGGCCAGGATTGGGAGAGAGCTGGGAGTGATATTTCAATCTCTCTGGAGTCTAAGAACCTGGGTTCCAGTTCGGCTTCTGCCATGTCCTATCTCAGTGTGCCAGCTCCTTCACCTATTTAAGCCTTAGTTTCCCCACCTGCAAAATGTGAATCATACCTGTGAACCGTTTACACAGGGGTGCAGCTGGGGCGGATGTCTGTTGCACTCCTTCTGGCTCTTAAAACTTGGGGGTGGAAGGAAGTCTTCTGCTGCCCCTGCCCTACTCAGCCCTTCCGTCTGCCCGCAGCTCAGAGCCCGACCATGGCTGAAACCCTCCATCCTGCCTTCTCCGGAGTCCAGCAGTACACAGGTAGGGAAGCATCCCGCCCCGCCCGCGACTGGCCCCGCCCCCAGGGTTCCGCCCCTTCGTCTTTTTCTTGACAAGTTTCCTACTCTGTCTGGCCTCTGCCCAATCCCAGCTCTTGGCCCTTGTTCCCGCCTTAATGCCTGGTCCCGCCCCTCAGAGCCCACCTTAGGTCCCGCCCTGCCTCCACCAAGGATCCACCCCATCTTTGGCTCCTTCTAAGGCCAGCGTTGGCCCCGCCCTTAACTCACGGCCCCACTTAAGCCCTGGCCCCGCCCCTCTTTCCTATTGCCTTGGCTCCACCCTTAGGCCGGCTCTTCGTTGTGGCCACGCCCCTCAATCCCAAGACCCAGCACTGGCCCCGCCCTCATCTTTGGCCCCTCCCCCTCGAGTCAGTCCAGTCCTGCTCACGCCGGGCGCGCCCACCCGCCTCACGCCCGCTTCCGCTCCGGGTCTCTACAGCCATGTACCCCACTGCGGCCATCACGCCCATCGCGCACAGCGTCCCACAGCCGCCGCCCCTCCTACAGCAGCAGCAGCAGCGAGAAGGTGAGGGGGCCGCGAACTCCCCTGGGCTCCAGCCTCGCCCTCTGACCGCCCGCCCCCTCCACCTTTGGGACTTAGACCTGGCCAGGCCTTTGGGAACCGGGGGCTAAGAACGCGGCGCAGAGGCCGGACAGGCCTGGATTCAAGTCCTGGCGCAGCCCCTGGGTGTTTAGGAGGGACAACTGAATCTCGTCTGAACTTCAGTTTCCTCCTCCAGAAAGTGGGAACTAGTCTAGCTCGACCCTGTAGGCATAGAGGTGCCCTCTCCAAAACTGAGTGATTCTCTGAATTTTTGGAGAGGAACTTCGTTTTGAGGTTGAGGATGGGGTGTTATTTCGGGTAAACTGAGGCCTTCCCAGTAAAGTCGAGAAAGGCAAGAGTTAGATTCTTGAGTCAAGACAACTGCAATTCAGATCCACCTAGTTCTGACTTGTGACAAAAGGAAGGCACCTCGCTACCCAATGCTTCAGTTTTCTCATCTGTAACACAGCCGACTGTCTGTGCTAAGAGACATTACTGGGAAGTAAGCAGTAGCCGTTCCTGACAGAGTGGGCACTCATCCCTGGGGAGTGCCTTCCGTCTTTAATCCAGCTAGTAGGGGTGCGCGGACGGGGCAGAGGTGACAAACCAGAAAAGCCCCAGGTCACCCCATGGCGAGGGAGCCTGGCCCACAGGCATGTCAAAAAAATAAATAAAGATAGGACCCTAGTAAAAACTGGAGCACAGTTTTATCAATGTTAGTTGTCTACAAAATACATGGAAACTACAATGAATATGGTACTTTATCTTGGAAAAGAGCTGACATTTACATGCGGAAGTGGCATCGGAAGGGTTGCCGCATGTGAGAGAAGTAGTAGAAACAGGGTTGTCTTAAGATTAATCAGAGTTGTAATCCCAGATGGGGACAGGTGTGGCGTATAACACACTTGGAGAACTGAGGAAGTTGGTGGGTGTTTGAGCCTTGTGTGTGAGCATGTATTTTGTTTTCTTGTAAGTCTTGGTTTAACTGAGTCTGGATTTTCTGCATTCACCTAGTGTTAGCCCATAAGCAAACACAGAATTTGTGTTATGCCCAAAATTGTTCTGTAACACGTCAATCATGTTGGAACACACTTGCATTTTAAAAACAAGCATTATGGCAGAACTATGGTCCAAATCAGAAAGGTAAGGGGGTAGGTGTGATTGTGTGATCTTGGATTTTGTATTTTCTTAGATGGGGAATATTCATTGCTATGGTAGGAACAATTCTTAGTGTTTTGACCATTACCTTTGTTTTGGGGAGCATGGAAGAAGTTTTGGGAACTCTTCATAGCATCAGATAATCAGATTTTTACTTTTATTATTTTTAATTTTTTAAAAGATTTTATTTTAACAGAGGGGAGCAAAAAGGGGATGGATGTAATACAACAACAATAAAAATTAAAAAAAGGAAAATAAAAAGATTTTATTTTATTTTTTAGAGAGGGGAAGGTTGAGAGGCAAAGAGGGAGAGAGACATCAATGTATGGTTGCCTTTCACCTGCCTCCACCTACCAACCTGGCTGGAGCCCTGGCTATGTGCCCTGGCTAGGAATCGAACCAGTGACCTTTGGGTTCTCAGGCCAGTGCCTTATCCACTGTGCCACCAGCCAGGGCTACTTTTATTTTTTGTTGTATTTTATTTTCATTTAATTGATTGGGATGACATTGGTTAATAAAATTATAGGTCCCATCATCTGTATATTGTATTGTGTGTTCACCACCCCATTAACTTGGTTTTTAAATGGTATTTATAGTTTCTGTGTAAACCATGCACTGGTGATTATATGAGGAATGGGTGATTTTGAGGATTAGCCATGCTTTTATATATATATATATATATATATATATATATATATATATATATATAGTTGGTATAGTCTACCATTTAAAAATTATCCATGCTTTCAGGATATCTGGGGTTTGGTACTGGAGAGTTTTCTTTTTATTTTACTTTATTTTATTTTTGCATTGTCCGAGTTAAAAAGTAACCCAAAGTTAGAAGGATTATCCCAGGCTTTTGGAAAATACATCTGGATATTTGGGGTTTGGGACCAGAGAATAGCTTGTGTTGTATTCTGTGATCATCAGACTTTAAAAAAATAAATTTTAATTTTATATTAGAACCAGTCTAGATTTACAGAATAATTGCAAAGATAGGTTATGGTTTTCATATGTCTCTTACCTAGTTAACTTGACTTTTATAAATAACCTGGAGTTTGACTGAGGGATTTTCTGGGAGTTGGGAGTTCCTGGGATTTATTTTCATTTGTGGGGAGGGGGAGGGATCATCTGAATTTTATAAATTATCTGGGGCCTGAGGATCATCAGAGGTTTGGAGTATTTATGTGTGGGATTATGTAGACCAGGGGTTAGGGTGCCATGCCTCCCCTACCCCCATTTCCACACCCCTTCTTTCTGGGTATCATGGGGCATCCCTCTCTTGACAGCTGGAGGTGCCAGATATGGGTCTGGACCTGCCCCTCCCCTGGGTGGGGGGGTCCGCCTCCTCTCCTTGGGGGCTTTATGTCTTTCTCTTCCCCACCTGCAGGTCCCGAAGGCTGTAACCTGTTTATCTACCACCTCCCCCAGGAGTTTGGAGACACGGAGCTGACGCAGATGTTCCTACCCTTCGGCAATATCATCTCCTCCAAGGTGTTTATGGATCGGGCCACCAACCAGAGCAAATGTTTTGGTGAGTACCTGCAGGGGGTTCCCCTTTTTTCGGGGGGACAGGAGGTGCTGGTGGGGAGGAGTTGGTCAGTCATGAGACAGGCCTAGTCCAAAAGAATCACATTTTTAAAAAAAAGTCACATTTATAATCAGAGTAAACACTTATTAAGTACTTAAGTGTCTACTAAATTCCGGGCACTTGCCGCATGTTTTTTCTAAGACTCACCATTTATTTATACAACAAATAAATATATTGTGTCCCTGCTGTGTGCCAGGCTCTGTGCTTGGTGCTGGGCATATTGCAGTGAAGCACACCAATAAACCCCTGCCCTCCAAAAGTTCACAGGCCTCCTGCGCTACCCTATAGAACTTTCTCTGATGATGGAAATGTTCCACATTCCAGGCTGTCTGAGCCATCAGCCCCATGTGGCTACCAAGTACTTGAAATGTGGCCTGTGTGACCAAAGGACTAAATTTGAAATTTTATTTAATTGTAATTAATTTAACTTTAAACAACCACTGTAGCTAGTAGCTACCAAGGAAACCATGGGTTTAGGATCAGGGGGAGATGGAAATAAAGAAACATAGGATATAGGCCAGGGAATTACAAATGCTATGAAGAAAAATAGACTTGACTGATGAGAAGCTAGCATGGGGAAATCTGCAGAAAGTGTGTTCTGGGAGCAGGGAATAGCATGTGCAAAGGCCCTGGGGCTGGACCATGGGTGTTGGAAGACCATCAGGGAGGCCTATATGGATGGAACAGAGTGAGTAATGGGGAGAAATGGAGGAGATAAGGGCAGGTAGGGGACAGGAGCAGGTCATGCAGGGCCTTGTGAACCTTGGGAAAGACTTCTTTGTCCTCAAGGAATTAGGGCTCAGAGAGGCACTGACACATTCAAAGCCACACAACAGCAAAGAAGGAGAACCTAGATTAGAACCAGTTTGTTTGACTACAAAATCTGGACTGTTGCCCTGGCTGTTGGCACAGTGGATAAGGTGCCAGCCTGCAAACCCAATGGTTGCTGGTTCGATTCTCAGCCAGGGCACATAACCAGGTTACAAGCCAGGTCTCTAGCCAGGTCCTTAGCTAAAGGAAAGTGAAAGGCAACCATACATTGATGTCTCTCTTCCTCTCTGCCTCTCTTCCTCCCCATCTCTTTAAAAATAATAAATAAAATCTTTATTAAAAAATCTGGACTATTAATCCCACTCTGTCCTCTTTGAAGGACTAACTCTTAACTATTTATTAAGTGCCCTCTGTATGTACTTAGTATCTAACCATAAAAGAGAAGATTTATTCCAATTTGCTGAAGGAGGAAAGGGAAGAATGAAATGGTCAAGTGACATACTTGAAGTCACACAGCAAGTAAAGAACTCCTCTCAGTTCCCAGTCCCTTCTTTATCCTGCTTCCAGGAGGAAGAAGAAATTTCTAAAGGAGAACCAACTCAATCACTTTTAAAAATCAGGAGGTCCTGTGAGTTCTGTGAGCCTCAGTTTGCCCATCTACATAATGGGAGAGATTGGAGGAGATAAATATGATGATATCAACCCCCCTACCTCTAAATTCCCCCATGGCTCCCCTGGGCCCCAGCAGAACCCTTCAACCCTGCCCCCCCTTAACTCTCCGCTTGACCTTTCACCACTTGGCCTCTCACATAGAGCTTAGGTGACCCCACCTCCAAATGTTTGCACATGTGGTCCCCTCCCCTAGAGGGCCCCTAGACCCTGTGGCCTCCATCCAGTCCCCTGTGAGGACCAAGAAGTAAGGGGCAGGAGTAGGGCCAGGTGGCCTTGAGGTGGCAGGTGAAGGGAGTTTGGGCTGATGGCAATTTAAGGCGGAGAAGGCTTAAGTGTTTCTAATGATCTTGTGGGAGCCTGGGAGTAGAAAACTGACAGAGACAGAGAGAGAGATAGAGATGGAGACAGAGAGAAAAGAGAGAATGAGGGTGGAAGAGATGGAAAAAGACAGGAGAGACAAAGACACAGAGAGACAGTCAGACAAGATCCCAGATGGATAGGGGTCTCAGAGGGTTGGCATTAGGGCCTAAAAGGAAGCAGGCATCCTGGTGGGAGGAAGAATGTGGTCCTCCTGGGACCTCTCAGGTCCCACCTGTCCCCAACTCCACATGGGAAGTCTCAGCAGAGCACGCCCCAGTTAAGGAGTGGGTGCTCTGTCCCTAGATTCATGCAAACCCATGGGTGTCAAAACCAGGCCAGGACTGCTGTGTGTCCTCTGGCAAGCCCTGCCACCTCCAGGGGCTGTCTGTCCCTGTGAGCACACACCCCACCCCTAGGACCCCGAGCTGGGAAGCCGAGTGGAAGACGCCCACATTGCCCACCATCGCGGGTCCACCCCGGTCTCTGCAGGATTCGTGAGCTTTGACAACCCGGCCAGCGCGCAGACTGCCATCCAGGCCATGAATGGCTTTCAGATTGGTATGAAGAGACTGAAAGTGCAGCTGAAGCGGCCCAAAGACCCAGGACACCCCTACTGACCACGCCCACAGCCACCCGGAGGCTGTGGGCTTGGCCCAGGTGAGCTGCCAGGCTGCCCCAACCCTGCCCAGCCCGGTATTGTGATCCACCTTCCTGATTCCCCAAGCCCTCTTGGTTGGGGGAGGGTGGGCTGAGGTTGCTGCCAGAGGCTACAGGAGCCTCAGGTTGGTTGGGTTGCTGGAGCAAAGCTAGGTAAAGATACCACCACTGCCTGTCATGGACTGGAGGGTAGGATTGGGGTAGGGAGGCAGGGGAAGCCAGTGCTCACCAAGGGTGGTTAGGGAATCCTTCCCGGAGAAGGTTTTGAAGGCTGAATAGAAATTTGCCTGAAGGGCCAGGTTCACTCTTGGGTGGGGAATGCTATGGGGAAGGACTTATATCGTGTCCTATGATTCTCCCAGCTGGACTCCACTGGCAGCTCCCTTATTTGGTATAATTCATACCCAGTGTATTGAAGGGAAAGTGGGATTTTGCCCCACTCACTGATATGTCAGAAAAAAATGACCCCCAAAAACATCCCTGTGAGTATTCTGCCTTCAGAGTGAACAACTTTATCAACTAATCACCTTCTTTGGGGAACAAATAGTGAGCCTAAGGGCCCAATGAGGAAAACTACTCACCTTAAGCTTCCATGAGCTTCATCTGTGAAATGGGCTCATAAGAGTCACCTCCCCCAGAAGCAGTGGGGCGGACTCGTACAGGGGATGCACTGGTTTCCCTGTTGAGCCCTGAACCTACCACCTGTGAAGTTCTCCACAATTCCTTTTGTCTTTTTTATTTTTTTTCATTTTAAATAACTACTGTCTTGTCATCAGAGAGGGTTGCCTGGGGTCTGGCGCAAAGTGGGTGCTCAGTTAGGGGATGATGGTACCTTTCAGATCCTGTCAAGTCAGCCCCCACAGATTTGAGGGTGTTGCAGTCAGAGTCCTGCATCTCTGAGAGCTCATTTGGAAACCTGCCATGTTTGGAAGTGAACTCACAGGCGAGCCACACACTTGTAACACACCTGGATAGCACATCCTTCCTGAGCACCTACTATGTGCTAGGCACTGTTTCCAGCACTTGGGGACACAGCTTCAAATGAACAAAAACTGGGGGTGGGGGTGGGGAGGAGAAACTGCCTTCCTGGCACTTCAGTGGCAGGCAGCAGGGGAGAGGAGACACAGACAGGAATACTTGTCCCCAGTTATAAGATAAGGACATGGGCTTGGTGACCCTAAATCTGTTCCAAGCCAGCCTTGTTGGCCTCTTAATCCCAAAATGGACTCTTTCTGAAGAGATTAGGGGCATTGGGGTCCTAGACTCCAGCTTGGTCAGGGCAGAGGGTTGGATGGGAGGTGAGGTCATCTACCTGTGTGTCCTGGCCTGGAGCCCTCTAATGCCCCTCCCTTCTCCGCCAGGTGAGGGGCCTTCCACCCCAGGAGGGTCTCCCCGCTTCCAACTGATCCAGGACTTTTCCGTAAATTACAACCGAGTTTGGACACCAGCCCTCCCTCTCCTCTCCTATCTCCCCTTAGCCCCCTCCTCAAAATGTGAAATGCTACCCAAGGGGGCAGGGGGCAGGGGGATGCTCCCGAGTGGGGGACTGAGGGGTTCACCACTTCCTCCTGGGAGATTTCCTCAGCACCCCCCAACAACCTTGGTGGCTTCCCCAAACTAAATCACAACTTGTCCTATATATATATATGCATATATATATAGAGCTATAGACATATATATTTTTTGAGTATAGATCATGGGACCAAACTTTTCTGACTTCCTTCCATCCAAGAGAAGGTGACCCTAGGCCGGTCACTCAGCAGGGATGTAAGAAGGGCTGAGGCTGGCCAGGCAGCCTGGTGTCTCCCCACCTTCTGGCTGTCATGTCAGACCAGGTTGCCGGAGAAGCACTGGGAGTCATCAGCCAACCGATATACCTCCAGGACTTTTGGCCGCTGCCACCAACGATTCTCTCGGGCCTATGGGCTCAGCCGGCTTGAGTGTCCCTGGACCTAGCTGCAGCTTTCGGGACCCCCAAAACCCCTCCCTTGTCCCAGGGCCCTGCCTTCCTCAGCACAAAAGAGACCCCTGGCCTCCCCCAGCCCTTTTCCCCCAGTCATAGCCTTACTCATGTGACCAATAGCCCTTAGCTTTCCGTCGGGGGTAGATGGGGTCTGTGGAAGCCCCCATTCCTCTTGCCCCCTCCCAAGGGCAGGCAGCCAACCCTCCCTGCCTTAGGATCACCAGCCTGGAATTCACAGTCTCATAACCAAGATTGCCACGCTCGTTGGACAGGCCCAACCTGCACTGGCCAAGCACCCCTTTGCCGAAGATACCTCTTCAAAGAATTTCTTTTTTTAATTTTGATCTTTCTGAGCAGGTACAAAGAAGAAAAAGAGAAGAAAAATGGGGAAAAAAATCAAACAACAATGGATTTTTGTTTCCTAGCTGGGGCTGGGAGGGAGATCCTGTGGGGTGCCTCTGTATACCTACCCAAACCATGAAAACCCACCGTAAAGCACAGAGTCAAGTTCTTTTGGTCGTCCAGTGGGGCCAGTTGCCAAAGGAGGTGCCAGAGAACTTAATAAGCTCAAGAAAAATAATTTTTGGAAAAGAAAAAAGTGTTCCCTTTTGTTTCTACCAAATGTGTTGACCGACCCAGAAAAAAAGGAAGAAAAACACATAGTAAAAAAAAAAAAAAGAAAAAAGAAAAAGAAAAAAAATCTTCTGACCAACTTGTTTCAATATTCCAGAGTTTGATAATTGTTCCAAGACATTCTCTAGTGTGCCTGTGTCCCGTGCGTCTGCGTGTGCAAGCGTGTGCTCAGGGGCCGAGAGGGGACCTCATCTGTGTCTCCGGCACCCACCAAGCTCCCCTGCCAGGCCTGGCGTGCAGTGGCGTGTGTCCTTCTGGTCCATGTTTACTGGCTGTAAATACCATTTTTATACTCCACACCGAAGATCTACATGATTTGTACAATGTACTTTATTTCTGCTACTAGTACTTTCATGAAGTTTCAACTTGCAAACCAACTTTTGGAAACAAACTGCCACACACACATACACACACACACACACACACACACACACATGAACAACAAGAAAAGGACTTAGAAGAAACTCTGGGTTGATGAATTTCGTGGCTGGAGAGGTCCTTGTCACTGTGGCGTGTCTCAGGTGAGAAACTGCAAGCATCATCTTTATGTCCAAAATGCCTCTCTTTGGTCTGGAAAAACTGAAAGTTTATTTAATAAAAGTTTTACTTGCTAAAGGACTGAGTCCTCCCTTATTTGCCCTGTTTGTATCAATAAAGACCAGGTGCACCTGTCTCCACAGAGTTCCTGAGCTAGAGAAAAATCAGGATTTAGAGTTAGGAGATGCAGGAGGAGATATTCCAAGAAGGCAAGTCTGAAGTTCCTATAGCCAAAATTTCATCTGACTCATCCAGAATCTGAAGAAATGGAGTGTTCTTTCTCAGGAAGATTAGGTGTCTGTGCTTCTTGATTCCCACATTTTATTCATTTGGTGCATAAAGATTTCTTTTTTTTTTTTTTTTAATATTTTATTATTTTTTAGAGAGAAAGGAAGGGATCGAGCGAGAGAGGCAGAGAGGGAGAGAGACATCAATGTGTGGTTGCCTATTACCTGCCTCCAGCTACAGACCTGGCTGGAGACCTGGCTTGCAACCTGGTTACGTTGCCCTGACTGGGAATCGAACCAGCGACCTTTGGGTTCGCAGGCCGGCTCCTTATCCACTGTGCCACCAGCCAGGGCTAATAAAGGTTTCTTGACCACCTACTGCACATCTGTCTGCTGGCCACCACAGACACATCAGTGACCAATGGCTTTGGTCTCTGCCCTCACAGAGGCAGCCCAGGGGAGGAGACTCTATGTATACAATACACATTTTTTTAAATGGGTAAAATTCACATAACCTAAAATTCACCATTTTATTGCTTTAAAGTGTACAATTCATTGGCATTAAGTATATCCACAAGGTTGTACAGCCATCACTTCTGTTTTTGGGGTTTTTTTAAAATATTATTTTTAGAGATAGGGGAAGGGAGAGAGGGAGGGAGACATCAATGTATGGTTACTTTTCACCTGCCTCTAGCTAAGGACCTGGCTGGAGACCTGGCTTGCAACCTGATTATGTGCCCTGGCTGGGAATCAAACCAGTGACCTTTGGGTTCATAGGCCAGTGCCTTATTCACTGTGCCACCAGCCAGGGCCTAGCCATCACCTCTGTTTAATTCTAAATCATCTCATCACCCAAAAGCAACCTCATTTATTTTAGCAGTCCCTCCCCATTCCCCTTTCCCAGCCCCTGACAACCATGAACCCACTTTCTGTCTGAATTTGCTTGTCCTAGACATTTCACATACATGGAATTATAAACTCTGGCCTTTTGGGTCTGGCTTCTCTCCAGTTTTTAAGGTTCATCTACGTTGTAGCGAGTGCCAGAGTTTCACTCCTTTTCATGGCTGAGTAATATTCCAATGTGTTGGTGGATCACATCTTGTGTATTTATTCATATATTAGTGGACATTTGGGTTGTTATTTTTGAACTATTGTATGTAGTTCCACCATAAATATCTGTATGCAGATTTTTATTTGAACACTTGTTTCAGTTCTCTTGGGTATAATATAGGTGAGCAGAATTGCTAAGTCATGTAGTAATTATATCTTTAGCTCTTTGAAGAACTCTGCAACCATTTTCCATGGCAACTGCCTCGTTTTACATTCCTACCAGCTATGCACAGGGGTTCCAGTTTCTCCACATTTTCACCTGCACTGTTGTACAATAGATTTTTGAATTGGAATGTTGAGGAGAAAAGTTCCCAGTTGGACTTGTAGCCCAGGACCAAGAAGTGTCCTGAGGAGGTGAGGCCTGAAGGAGGTGATACCAAGGAGATAATGTGGTGTTGGCTCCTGCCTCACTCCAATGGTGGCCTCAAAGTTCCTTAAAAAAAAAATCCTGAGACCTGGGGTCGGGGAACTGGTCTCCAGGAGAGGGCCTGGGGTGGGAGTGGGAAAAGTGGAGATGGCCACACCCAAGCTGAACTTCTTGGGACTCAAGCTAACCATTCGGTTTAATGAGCTACTTAATATCTGGCCAGGTGCTTTTATTGATAATTTATCCCATTTTATGGTTGAGGAAACTGAGGCTGTGGGGCATGAAGTGCCTTGCTGTAGTGCCTGCAGAGAGAACAAGGAAGGTGCAGCTAGGTTATGAGCTGGGTAGATGAGTCCGAGTCTGCGTAGAAGGGTTTCCTGGGTGGGAGAAATAGGCTGGGCAAAGGCTCAGAGGCTTGAGCTGATGTGGTGATTGGAAATGGGCTAACACTGCAACACTGGGCAAAGGAACAGGTGCAGAGATAGTAGAGGCCATATTATAGAGGTCCTTACATGATGAAGGGCATACTGTGTGCTAGACCTTGTCCCTTCTGAGGCCTCAGTCAAGGAGAGAGGTGGACAAAAAAAAAAAAAAAAAAAAGTACCCATCTCTTTAAGGAAAACAAATTCTAGAGCATGCTTAAAGCTGTGACCACAATGAGATTAGCACATCTGGAACATCACGTCAGGGCAATGGGGAACCATAGAAGGGCTTTGAGAAGGGGAGGGGCATGGTCAGATTGGGGTGTTAGGAGGGTACCTGAGGTGACCTCCAAGCTGGTGAGGTGTAAATCAACACTCTGGAGGATAATTTGGCAGAATAATATTCCTACAAAGCATTTATTACTATAAACTTACTATTTGCCAAGCATTGCTTCAAGCCTGTGTCATCTAATACAGTAGGCGGTAGCTGCATGTGGCTATTTAAATTTAAGTCAGTTTTAATTAGCTCTGGCTGGTGTGGCTCATTCCTGAAAGCAAAAAGTCACAGGTTTGATTACCTAGGTTTTGGGCTCAGTCCCCAGTCGGGGAGCATATGAAAGGCAACCAGTCAATGTTTCTCTCTCCACCTTTGTCTCCAAAAGTCAATAAATTTTTTTTTAATCAGTTTAATTATTATAAATTAACTTTCTGAGTCATACCGAGTCACATTTTAAGGGTTCAATAGCCACAAGCCCATCACTGCAGAAAGCTCTAGCAATGCAAGCAGCACTGGCCGGGGTGTTTTATGTGACTTTTATGTGACTTAACTCAGCCTGCCACCATCCCGTATGTTCTATTAATAGCCCAGATTTATGAGTGAGTAAACCAGGACCCACGGAGGTTAAGTGACCTGCCTGAGGCTACACAGCCGGAGTCTAACCTAGGCTCTTAGGCTTGTCTCTGAACTGCTGCACTGTCCCGCTTCCCTGGGCTGTGTAGCAGCTGAAGTTCAAATGTTAGATTACAATTCAAGTGATTATTTGTAATCATCATATTTAAGCTTTTAAACTTAAAGTTGTTAAACATTTAGAAGGTGCATCCTTACAATACAGCAGCTCTACCTCTGAGTGAGCAGGGATGTGCTTGCATCAGCTGAGCCCCAGCTGTGGTGTAGGTTTTCATCCAGGGGGATAAGTTAAGTGACCTACAGGGTGTATCAGTTAGCTATTGCTGCATATCGAATGATTCCCTCCTGCCCACCAATTTTAGCAGGTTAAAACAAAACAGTTATTATCCCACACAGTTTCTACAGGGATCTAGGGATCCTAGATCAGGGATCTAGGAATAACAGCTGGGTGGTTATGTCCTGGGGTTTCTCATGAGGTCACAGTCAAGACGTCAGCCAGGGATGCCTCATCTGAAAGCTAGGCTGGGGCTGGAGGAGCCCTTCTAGTTGGTTCCCTCACGTGGCAGTTGGCATAAGGCCTAAGTTCCTCTCTGCGTGGACTTCTTGAACCCCACGTTTGCAACTTGTCTCCAGGTCACACCCCATCACGTCTGCCATATTCTATTTGTTAGAAGCAAGTCACTAAATTTAGCCTATAGCCACAGCAGGGGATTATACACAGGCATGAATACCAGGAGGATTGCCCCCACAAGGAGTATTCCCACTGTATGTGGCTATTAGAGAGTGGAATCATCTCCAGGTCACACTGTTTGATGAAAACAAGAGACAGAAAAATATGGCAGGAAATAATTCATGAGAAGTGTGTGTGTGTGTACATGTATGATTTATACAGATATACATTCTCTCTGGGGTCATGTATATGTTTGTAAGAATGAGAGGAATGCCCTGGCTGGCATGGCTCGGTTGGTTGGAGTGTCATCTTGTAATTGATAGGTCACTGGTTCGATTCCTGTTCGGAGCACATACCTTGGTTGTGAGCTCAATCCCTGGTTGGGGCACATGCTGGAGGCAGCCAATTGGTGTTTCCCTCTCACATCAGTTTTTCTCTCCCTCTCCATTTTCCTCTCTCTTGAATGAGACTAAAGTAAACCTTAAAAAAAAAAAAAAAAAATGAATGAGAAGAAAAGACCAGAAGTATATATACCACAGTGATGAAGGTGGTGGCTTTAGGGAGTGAGGAACTGGGGTCCAGGATGAAACAAGAGTTCAGCCTTAGCTTCAGTTTGTACAGGGTGAATATATGCAGGTATTATTTAGAAAATTAAGGCTGTATTTTAAATACATTGTCAAAAGACAAGTGTAAAAGGCAGCCATGAGAAATATTTGGTGTAAAGTGTCTACATTTAACACAACTGCCCCACTGTTCTATGGAAAGGTCCGTGAGGCAGGGCCAACAGCCAGCCAGGAACTGAGTCCTGCCAACAACCCCGAGCTTGGGAGTGTACCCTTCCCCAGTTGGGCCTTCAGATGAGAATCCAGCCCAGTTAACAGCTTGAGAAAGCCTGGAAAGACCCTGAAGAAGAGAATCAAGCTAAGGACCCCTGGATTCCTGACCCACAGACACTGTGAGATAAAATGTTTTAAGACACTAAGTTTTAAAATAATTCATTATGTAGCAATGAAAAACTCATCAACTACAATGACAAAAAAAAAACAACTATGAAGTAGCTGAAATAAACCTCAGGAAAACCTGGAGAACATGGTAACATTTTGCCGAAAGACCTAAAAGAAGTGTGAGCTGTATGATGATGGTACCCAGGGCAACTAATGATTTTAAAGGGTCAGCTCTCTCCAGGTTGCACCTTGAATTTCTCCCCATTCAGATCCCCACAGCAGGTTCCACAGACCTGGACAAACTGGTTTTCAAAGTCATGTGGATAATTGGGTAGTAAGGAAAACAAAACTGGAATGGGCTGAAATTGATAGCTGTTTGTTAAACACCTGCTGTGTGCTGGACACAGCTCCCAGTGTATCATTTAACTCCCATAGCAGTCCTAGGAGGTGGGATCGAGTTCACAGATAGGGCAATACAGAGAGATTGGCTATCTGGTCTCTGTGCTCCACTACCCTATAAAACACTAAGACATATAATGAAGCTGTTGTAACTAAAGTAGCATGTCATTAGTGCCTATCATGCCTTATTTATTTTCCTGTTTCCTAGAATCCCATGCATAGTAGCTATGTACTAAATATCCCAAAAGCATAGTGGTTAAATCTGTAGACAGACTGCCCAGGATTTGAATCCTGGTTATGATGTTCATCAGGCCAATGGCTGATTTCTCTGTGGCTCAGTCCCTGCTCACCCCAACACACATACCTTCTGGAAAATGAGACTAATAGGGCACATGCTTCTGAGGGTTGTGGTGGGAGTTGATAGTTATAAAGCTTCAGAAGTTTCAAAATAATCCCTTTGAAAAGTGCAAATTGTATACATTGATGTTTCTCTCCCTCTCTGCCTCTCTCCCTTCCCCTCTCTCTGGAAAAAGAATAAATAAAATCTTAAAGAAAATAAAAGAAAAAATTGTACTTTCCAGAGGTTTTGCCCCTGATCACCAGCAGGGGCCAGCAGAGACCTGCACCTCTAGGTTCAGCATTTAAAACCTTCATTTGAAATGCCTCAAGCATTGATTGAATACCAAAAGTGTACTACCTGCCCCAAAGTTGGGTGAGATTGTGAGGGTATCTCCGGGCTCTCTCCTGGGGTGCAAAAGCTCCCTGTGCGAAATCCTTAGCTGGTCTCTTAAAGTATGCCCCACCTCCCTTTTCTCCCATCTTCTCTCCAAATTGAATATGGTCTAAACACTCCCTTCTCTGTCCTCCCAACCCCAGCCCCTGGAGTTCTGAGATGCTAAGTTGTTATCTTTCGGGCACAGGGAACAGCACTGGCCAAGGTAAATAGGTAGAAATTATCTGGGTCCTAGTCAAAGAACAGGGGATCTTCAGCCTGGTTGGCCTCAAGGCTGCACAGAGGACGGAAACAGGACATGTGGTGGTCAAACTGAGATTGAAATGGAACATGTGGCCTAAGAAGACAGAGACTGACATGTTCACCTCTGAGTTCTCAATATTTGCTGAGCAATTCAAGGTTTGCCCTTAAACAACCTCAATCTTTCTCCAAGCCTGTTTCATCTGTAAAATGGGGCGGGCTCATGATAGTATGCACTATCCAGGTTTGTTCAAAAGACCCAGGAGATTAATTAATGTACAGAGATAACAGCTATGTCATTATTATATAATATTTGATAAGGCAAAAACAGGAACTCCTCCAAAATCAGAAAAGTGAACTCTTAGACATCACTCCTATTGGATTCTAATGGCAATGAACATTTATTGAGCGCCTGCCATGTGCCAGGCCCAGTAATAGGTATTGAAGACACATCAAGGAACAAAATGCACAAAATTCCCTGATTACACCCCGCAGAGCCCTGTCCCCCCCCCCAGCCCCGCCTCCTCTCCGCCCCCTTTTTCCGAGCCTACCAGAGCAAGATGGATGTCAGGGTGATTTACGTATTCATGAGTCCATCAGCCAATCACAGTCTGAAGTCGGGCTTGGCTTCGGGGTCTGGAGTTTCAGCACCGGGGGTCGTGGACAGCTCCAGGGTCTGTACTGAGGGCTGCTGTATGGGTGGGTGGATGGGTGTATAAGCGGTTCTGGGAACAGGGTCCAGAAGGAACCCCGCCTACGGGAGCAAGGACCTAATCTTTCATCTGCCTGTCTGTCCCCCATCTAAAACTCCAATGAGCCCAGACCTAAATCTATAAACCCATTTGACATCTCCAAGCAGATGTTATTCAGGTAGAAATAATTCCTAGTCCCCAATCCTGATCCTTCACAGGGTCTTCATCTCAGCATATAGCAGTTCCATCCTTTCAGGTGCTGTGGACGAACAGTGCCTTTCTTTTTTGGCGCACTCCGTGTCCAATCTATTAGAAAGTCCTGTTGCCTCTGCCTTCAAAAATCTATCCTGGATCTGCCCGCCTCTCCCCACTCCTCTGCCGACACCTCATCCAGACTCATCATCTCCCACCTATACCTGTGCAGTTCTCTGTTCTGGTCCCCAGGCTCCCTTCCTTGCACCCATTTTGGTCCATTCTCCCCCAAGGGGCCAGTAGAGGCCCGTCTGAACATCTTCCTCTGCCCCTCTGCCTACAGCTCTCCAGGGCTCCCACCTCCCTGGGGATAAAGCCCAAGTCCTCCCCTCTGCCCACAAGGCTCTACACGACCTGCCCCCATCTCCTCTCAGCCCTATCTTCTCCCTTTCTTCCCCTCACTTACTCTGCTCTAGCCTTAGGGGCCTCCTTGTTCCTTCAACATGCAAGGCAGAGTACTGCTCCAAGGATTTACATGGGCTGGGTCTTTTTCCTGGAACCCTCTTCCCCCAGATACTTACCTACAAACTTGTTCTCACCAGTTCTCATTCACATGGGTATCCTGGATGGGGAGTGGAGGTAGAAGAATTTAGAAGGGGGCTAACTACAAAGGCATCACAGGCCCCAGGGACCCAGTGAGGATGTTGATCTCTATCCCACAGGCAATAGAGAGCCATGGGAGTTTTACATGGGGTAGACCTCAAACAGTTACATGTGCATTTTTAGGTTTTTCTCTGGCTGTTGTGTGGAGAACATGTTGCAGGGGAGACTAGGTATAAAGAAGAGGTTTTGCTGGCTTCCAGGCAAGCAAGGGTGTGGTTTAGATAAGGCCAGCCCCCCCCCCAATCTGTCACCTTTGTAAACTTTAAGTATGTAATTATCTAGCTAATATCCATTTCCTCCAGTGTGCTGTGGGCTCTCCAAGGGCAGGATTGGGGTCTGCCTAGGTCCTGCTATGTTCCCCAGAGCTCAGTACAGAACCTGGCATACAGCAAGTGCTCAGTAAGTCTGATGAATGAACGAATAAATAAAGGAATGTCTCATGCCCAGAGCTCTAGTGTGGAGACCTGCCATCACATTAAATCTCACACCAAATCTGCCAAGGAGTGTAATTGGATGCACTGTACAGATGGAAAATTTGAGGCTCAAAGAAGGGAAGGGATTTGCTTGAGAAAACCCAGGCCATATGAAAGAGTCCTCTATTGTTGTTCTGGCTGATGGCACAGTGGATAAGGCACCTGCCTGCAAACCCAAAGGTTGCCAGTTCAATTCCCAGCCAGGGCAACATAACCAGGTTACAAGCCAGGTCTCCAGCCAGGTCCCTAGCTGGAGGTAGATGAAAGGCAACCATACATTGATGTCTCTCTCCCTCTCTGCCTCGCTCCCTTCATCTCTCTCTAAAATTATAAATAAAATATTTTTTTAATAAATAAAAAAGAAAGAGTCCTCTATTGGTCATGGAAAGTTTCCAGGGGAAATTGACATTTGGATGGGGACTGGAAGTGTGAGGATGAAGGTTTAGGGTCAGAGGAAACCACTTCTGGGTACAAGAAAGTTATGAGCAAGAGTCAAGCCATGCAACTGCAGGAGGATGAAATCCAGCTGGAAATTTGATGGGCAGAATGTGTGGGACTTGAGGGTTAGAAAGATTGTCCTGAGTTGGAAAGGTTTGTGGACAGCCAACTACCCGTGACGTCTGCCCTTGGATCAGCCCCTCCCCTTGAGTGTGGGACCGGTAACTTGTTCTAACCAATATCAATTTTGTAAAAATGACAATGTGACTCTCATGAGCTGTTTACATCCTTCCCCCTTATGTTTTTTGTCAATTGTGGTAAAATAAATGAAACATAAAATTTATCGTTTTAACCATTTTTAGGGTACAGCTCAATAGCATTAAAGTACATTCATGCCCTGGCTGGTGTGGCTCAGTGGATTGAACACTGGCCTGTGAATCAAAGGGTCACTGGTTCAGTTACAAGTCAGGGCACATGCTTGGGTTGCTGGCCAGGTCCCTAGTTGGGAGCGCATAAGAGGCAACCACACACTGATGTTTCTCCCCCTGTCTTTCTCCCTCCCATCCCCTCCCTCTGAAAAATAAATAAAATATTCTTTTCAAAAAGTACATTCACATAATTTATAATATAAGCATGTATATTATATACAATATAAATATAAAGTGCTACAATATAAGCATTTAGATGAAATATAAATAATACCAAAAGCTATGATTTTTCTTCTAAGCACTGCTTGAGCTGCATCTCACCAAGTTTGATATGTTCTCATTTTAATTTTTCATTTTAATTTAAAAAAATATTTCGTTTATTTATTTTCAGAGTGAAGGGAAGGTAGGGAGAATGAGAGGGAGAGAAACATCCATGTGTGCTTGCCTCTCGCATGCCCCAGACTGGAGCCCCAGCCTGAAACCCAGGAATGTGCCCTGACTGGGAATCAAACCAGCAACTTGTTGGTTTCCAGACTAACAGTCAGTCTACTGAGCCACACCAGCCAGGTGTAATTTTCATTTTCATTAAATTAAAAGTATTTTCTCAGATCTCTTAAAGATTTCTTCTTATTTTTTAAAAAGAATTTATTTATTATTTTTAGGGTGAGAGGAGGGAGTGAGGGAGGCAGACAAGGCAAGAAACATCTGTGTATGGTTGCCTTTCACCTGCCTCCAGCTACAGGCCTGGCTTGCAACCTGGTTATGTGCCCTGAATGGGAATCGAACCAGCGACCTTTGGGTTCATAGGCCAGCACCTATCCACTGAGTCACCAGCCAGGGTTAAAGATTTCTTGTTTGATCTAAGTTATTAAGAAGTTTGTTGTTTAATTTCCAAATATTTGGAGATTTTTTCATGCATCTTTTCATAATTAATATCTCATTTGATTTTTTTATGCTCAGAGAACATAATTTTTATTATATATATATATATGATTTTATTTATTATTTCCAGAGATGGGGGAAGGGAGAGAGGCAGAGAGGGAGAGAAACATCAATGTATGTCTGCCTTTCACCTGCCTCCAGCTACAGGCCTGGCTGGAGACCTGGCTTGCAACCTGGTTATGTGCCCTGGCTGGGAATCGAACCAGCAACCTTGGCACCCCGTCCACTGAGCCACCAGCTAGGGCTTGGATCATATTTTTTTAAATTTATTAAAGTTTGTTTTCTGACCTATTCTCAGCGAATATGAGTAAAGATTATGGTCTAGTTTGGTGAGTGTTCCATGGTAACTGGAAAAAAAAAATGTATATACTCTACTGTTGTTGGATGGGGCAGTCTATGCCACTTTAAGTTAGTCCATAGTGTTGTTCAGGTCTTCTAAATCCTTGCAGATTTTCTGTCTACTTTTTCCAACAATTTCTGAGAAATTAATGTCAAAGTCTTCAAGTGCAATTATGTGTTTTCCAATTTCTCCTTTAGGCTCTGTCAGTGCCAGCTTTGTGTATTTTGATTGTATGTTGCTGGATTGTATGTGGTGAGATGCATATACATATTCAGGGTCAGTGAACTGACCCCTTTAACGTTGTATATCTCTTGATATAATGTCTGCTTTGTCTGATTCTTTTATTTTTTCGATTAAAGTTGCCATACAATTGCTTTGTCTGATTTTAATGTATCCACTTTAGCTTTTTTTTTTAAATTAGTGCTTTATTGATATATTTCCTCCATCCTTTTACTTGTAAAAGGGTGTCTTGCCCTAGCTGGGTACATCAGTTGGTCAGAGCGTCATCCTGATACACCAACATTGGGGGTTTGATCCCAGGTCAGGTCACATATAAGAATCAACCAATAACTACATAAATAAGTGGAATAAGAAATCAATCTCACTCTCTCTCCCTTCCTCTCTGTCTCTCTCTAAAATCAACTTTTTGCCACTGGTTCAATTCCCAGCCAGGTCACATAACTAGGTTGCAAGCCAGGTCTCCAGCCAGGTCCATAGCTCCCTTTCTTCCTCCCTCTCTGCCCTGCTCTCTAAAAATAATGAATAAAAAAAGCTTTAAAGAAATAAAATAAATTTTTGAAATATAAAATAAAACAAAGTGGGTATCTTGTTAATCATAAATATTTTCAGCTTTTGTTTGTTGAAAAAGCCTTCATTTATCCATCATTTTCAAATGACATTTTCACTGGGTATAAAATTCTGGGTTGAGTATTTCCCTATCAGCACTTCGAATATGTCACTCCATTGTCTCCTTGTTTGCATGGTTTCTGATGACAAGCCTGCTGTTATTCTTGTATTTGTTCCTCTACACAGGTCTTCTTTTACTGACTGCTTTCCTTTTTCTTCTCATTCTCTTTAATTTTCTGCATTTTAAATATTATATGTCTGGGAATGTGTTTGGGACAATATTTTTCTGATAGGCATTTTCTGAACTTCTTGGATCTGTGACTTGATATCTTTAATCTTGGAAAATTGTTAGCCATTCTCTCTTGAAATATTCTGCTCTCTTATCTCTCTTCTCCCTCTGGAATCCTCATTACACATATGTTAGATCTTTTTGATTTTTGTCCCATGGCCCTTGGGTTCTCTGTCTGTGACACCTCTCTAATTTTTGAGTATTTTTTTTCAAGTGCAGGCTTCCAGTTTGATTTCTGGGTAGAGTTAGATAAGATTGAAGAGGTTTTTACTGCATTTATCATTTCTGCTGACCTTGGTTCATGGCAGCCTGTAGTTGTACTTTTCTCTTTAAATACACCCCAATCTCAGCCCTGGCAGGTGTGGCTCAGTGGATTGAGCACTGGTCTGCAGATCAAAGTGTCTCTGGCTCAATGCCCTGTTAGGGCACATACCCAGGTTGCAAGCCAGGTCTCTAGCCAAGTCCCCAGCTGGAGGAAGATGGAAGGCAACCATACATTGATGTTTCTCTCCCTTTCTTCCTCCCTCCCTTTCCCTCTCTCTAAAAAATCTAAAATAATAATAATAATAATAATAATAATAATAATAATAATAAATACATACATCCAAGTCTCTATATGAATGGTTCAATTGAATGCAAAATGTTCAGTAATACCTGGACATAGACAAAATGAAGATGATGGGTGACAGAAGGCTGAGAGAGGCTTCCCCATCTAGCTTCATCATTTTGAAGTTAGAGAAACTAAGGCAGAAGTTAGACCTGGGGGCCCTCTACCCTTGGTATTGGGGACTGGAGGAGGAGCTAGGGAGACCTCACAGAGATCCAGGCCCTGGCCTGGCTCCATTGCTGCTGAAGGCTTGGGCACTGAGCTGTCCCTCAAGGGTTTCAGAGTCCTTGAGTAGAAAATGTAGCCAATAAACTAGGCCTCTTAGTGTGGGAGGGTGTGACCCGGAAACCCCACAACCTGCACCATTGGATGGGATGTGGCTGGGTCTCTTGGCCTTTCTTGTTCAGTCTCTCTGTGATTCTTTGTCTTACCTGTTTCAGTTTGTCTTTCTGTCTCTTCTTGCCTCTACCTCACTCTATATATGCCTCTCTCTGTCTTCCTCTTACCTTCTCTGTATCTCTCTGTCCCTCTGTGACTATCTGTTTCTATTTCTGGGTGAATTTCTCTGTCTTTCTCTGTTTTTCTTTTAATGTATGGCTCTCCCTCCCATTCTCCCCTTTTTTTCTCTGTTTCTACTTGTCTTCTTTCATCTGTGTGCAGTTTCTCTCTCTATTTCTGTTTCTCTCTGTGTGTCTCTGTCCTCTGTCTCTCTTCTTCCTCTTTCTGTCCCTCCCCACTGTTCTCTCTCTATCCCTGTCAATTTCTTTCCCCCTTTTCCCTTCCTCCCTCCCTCTCTCCCTCTCCCTCTCCCTCCTCTCTCCCTCTCCCTCTCCCTCTTTCTCCCTCCTTTCCCGTTTGAAGGCTGCCTCCCACATCTGCCTTCCGCCAAGGCCCAGGCTCTGACCCACCATCTGAATGCCTCACTCCAACCGCACATCTGTGGGGTAATTGTCTCCTAGACCACAAGGTACTGAGGCAAATTATAGTTACGGGGCGGGGGCCTCCATGTGGGCGAACCGCGTCCGCTGGGCTGGGCTCCGCTGGCCTCAGCTGGGCGAGATGGCTGGGGCGTGGCCCTATTTTGGCCATGGGAGCAATGCCTGGCTTCTTGCCTCTCTCCACCCCCCTTACCAGACCTGCATCTTTTATGCCAAGATGTAAATGCCTTTTGTGAAAGTCAGCAGGAAATGCCAATGTTTGCAAAACCCTAGACCCGTTATTCATTCATTCGTTCATTCATTCATCAGATATATTACTGAGCACCCACTCCGTGCCAGGCACTTTTCCTGTTCTGGGCACTGAGGCCAAAGCAGTGAATAAGACAGACAAAAGCTGATACTCCCTTGGGGGAGACAGACAAGAAGCAAATAGTAGTAATAAAGAAAAATAAAGCTGGAGGAAGTAAATATGCCAGGGGAGGGGAATCAATTTTAAACAGGATGTCAGAGAAGGCTTCCATAGGAGGGTGACATCTGAGCTGAGACCTGCAGGAGGCGAGGAGAAAAGCTGGGTGACTGGCTCTCCTGCATCCTGGGGGTGAATTGTACTCACTATGTGTCCCTGGGCTCCTGACAATGTCTCCAAGCCTCGGTTTCCCTATCTGTAAAATAGAAAAATCGAAGCATTGAGACCTCATATGGCTCTTGGGAGGGTTGGGTGTGATTGCGTGCACCCAGAGCATAGTAGGTGATCAATCAATATTTGCTGTTAATAATGATGATTCAAATAACTGGATCTAACCCACATGCCTGCCCTTTGTCAGTGACCATTGGAGACCGCTGTGCGCAGTTTTGTCCTGTGTGATTGGGAGTCCCACTGAGGGCTCAGACCTGGGGCCTGTGCTCAGGGGCTGGGGCCTGGGGCTGGGAGGCATGCATCACACAGGCATCTTTTTCTCAAGGGAAATGTGGCTGATAATCCAGGCCTGGGGGTGAGAGTTAGGAGTGTGTGACCCAGACAGTGGATGGGTGTCTCTCACCATATCTCACTCTCTCTGTCTCTTCCTTTGTCTCTGAATCCATTTCGTTTTCTCTCTATCTAACTCTCTCACTCTGGGGGTGGGTGGAGAAAGATGCAAAGATGGTGGAAGAGGAAGGGCATTCCAGACAGAGGGGATGGGGGGATGCCAGCCCCACCCCAGTCCTGCTGGGGCTGCTAACCTGGAGACACTGGTGACCAAGCAGGGGAGGGAACTAGTCAGAACTGTGTGTTTGGAAGATTCCTCCCGATTGTTGTGGAACAGAGAAGGGGTAAGCCTGCGGCAGCCGTATCCCAGCATGCAACTCTGTCCCACTTCTGATTCTGCAGGGATCAGCCTGGGCCCCATTTATGTCCAGCACCTGCTGCTCAACATATCTCACCCACTCTGTCCCTTCCTAATTCACAGCCTGCATGGCCACATACAAAAACAGAGGCCAAATGCCTTCTAGCCATTTCAGAGTTCATGGGCAGCCCCTCACTGGAAGTTCTTCCTGCTGTCTATGTTTAGTCTCTCCTGCTGTGATGTGGGGCCAGGACATCTAACACACACAGAGCAGTGACCAGCCTCTTCTCATCTAGCCTGGACACACACTCCATGCTCCATGTATGCACGGTGATGATTAGTTCATGAAAACAAATGAATCCAAGCCCTGGCCGAGTAGCTCAGTTGGTTAGAACATCTTCCTGATATACCAAGGTTTTGGGTTTGATCTTCAGTCAGAGCATCAAGAAGCAACCAACGAATGCATCAACAAGTGGAACAACAAATTGATATTTCTCTCTCCCCTCCCCTTCTTGTCTATCTCTAAAATCAATCAAATTTACAAAAGAAGGAGGAGGAGGAGGAGAAGAAGAATCCCCCTGGCTTGCCTCTACTCAGGGGTCAGGAGAAGGAAAGAAAGAAAATGAGCCCTGGACCGTGTGGCTCAGGTGGTTGAGGCATCATCCTGTAAACAAAAGGTTGCAGGTCCAATTCCCAGTCACTGAACATGCTTGGGTTGCAGGTTTGGTCCCTGTCCAGGCGTATATGGAAGGCCACCTATCTATGCTTCTCTTGCACAGCTGCTCTTGCACATCGATGTTTCTCTCTCTCCAGTCCTCTCTCTAAAGGAGTTTTTAAAAAAATTATCCTCGGGTAAGGAAAATGAAAGAGAGAGAGAGAGAGAGAGAGAAGTAAGGAAATGAAATCATGATAATTACATCTCCTTCTATGAGCTTGATATTTTCTCTCATTTCCCCACCCCACCCCTTCACTGTTCTCAGTGATTAGCTTCCATTTCTCAGGTAGGCAGAGTGAAGCCCAGAGAGGTATAGCTACTTGTCCAAGATCACACAGCCAGAACCCAACACCCCATCTCTTTCCAAATCAGGGCCCTTACCCCCTGCTCTTCACACACTGAGAGCAGCTTTCTCATCTCTCAAAACCTGTGTACTGCCCCATGGTGTCAGGGCTCTGCCTGGAACTAACAAGGCCTCAGGGTGCCTTCCTCAGCTGGCATCTAGGATAGGTTGGTGGGTGGGTTGAAGCCCCAGGCTTTCTACCCTGATGCAGTTGACAGGGAGGCAAAGAGGCGGGGTGGGGGTGGGGGTGGACGGAACAAGCCATACTACTTTCAGAGCTGGAGTGAGAGGTATTTCCAATCAGAGTCTCATTCACAAATCCATGCCCTGGTACGATCATACTGACTGCCGACACACACACACACACACACACACACACGGCCTTTGACAGCCTCCTCGGCTGTGGGTGGCCACTTGCATGAGACTGGTGGCCTGGTGCTGGTGTGTCTCAGATTAACGTATCGCCATTCCTCCGCCTCTCTCTCTCTCTCTCCCCCGCTCGTCTATGATCTCCAGCTCTGAGCGTCCCAGGCACCCTCTTCCAACTCCCAGAAGAAAGCCCCCTTGCCCAGGGCCATGGATGCTGGATCCCTGCACTCCAGGCAGCCAGCCCAGCCCTCATTTTTATCTGAATAAGGCGACGTGGAGCTGCCCTCCCCCTCCGTCCAAGCATGGAGGTGCCCGGGGCCTCGGTGTCCAGCAAACCAGGAGAGACCTCAGTCAAATGGCAGCTCTGCTACGACATGACGGCCAAAATGTGGTGGATGGTGAGTGGGGAAGTGCCCACCGGCACCCAAGTGGGGACTCAGGCGGCCATCCTGGAGGCAGGAGGGGACAGCGGGCAGCAAGGGGGCCTCTCAGATGTGTGGACACTTGAGCATCGGTGCTAGAGTGTCAGGCGTTGTTGGCAGGGGCAGTAACCCTGCCCTGGGCGTTTGAAAATGGAAAAGGTGGTCAGAGGTGGGGAAACCGAGACCAGACAATGGAGAGAAAAAGCCGTTCCTGAGTCTTGCACTTGAAAGCGTGGCGGAGACTCCCAGATGAGTTTTAGGGTTGGAGCGCGCCAGTTTCCATGGCCGGGAGGGTGCCAAGGGTGGCTGCTATCTTGGAAAACTGGCAGTGAGTTAGCTGGACCTGGACATCTTGTGATGGCATCACGACAACTCCTGTGGCCCCAGGGCCTGCGATGGGAAGCTGTGAGCACAGCAAGACCTCAGGGGCTGGCGGGGTCCTGGGGAGCACCCAGGTTAACTGACCAGCAGGAAGGAGGCTCAGTAGCATCCGAGCCACTGTGGGACCTTGGCTGTTTCTGTGCCCCTTCACCCCAGGGAGGGAGCTGGCACCCTGTAGCACCCACTCCTTAGACTTAGCACCCTTCTGGGAGCTTCCCCCATCCAGCCAATTAGGGGAGAAGCCAGCAGTGCCAGAAGCCATGGAGCCTGAGGCTGCAGTCCTTGTCTTTCAGGCCAGCATGAGGCCACTAGGCCAATGCATTGTTGTCTGTTCTGCTGTTCACCCATCCGTCCATCCAGGCCTGCCAGCCATAGTGTAACTCTGAAACTTTATATCAACAAGATTGTACAATAGATCACATATAACTAGATTTGAACCTCAGTGCTGTGTGACCTTTGGGCCAGTGGCTACCTTCTCTGGCCTTTGATTTCCCCATTGGGGAAATGGTGTGGGGCCTGAATATCTTGGGCTTTGCGGCCAGTACTCTGTAAGTTCCTGAGGAGAGTTGGGCCTCAGGATAGAAGACCTTCCGTGACCCCCTTGTAGCTGCCTCAGGCATGTTGGGGACAGTGGGAGTCGTTCCTCCCAGTCTCAGAGTACTGAGGTCTCAAGGTCCATGAGGACAGAGATGTTCCCCACATCCCTGGGGAGAGTCATGAATTGTTTTCATATTTTATTCTTCATTCATCCAGCATTCATTGGACACCTATTGTGTCTCCTGTTCTCATGCTGGGGACACAGCAGTGATCCAGACAGACAAAAGATCTCTGTTCTCCTGAGGCTGATGTTCTAGTTGGGGAGACAGAAACTTAAAAATTTCAGTGCAAAAACTAAGATTTAATTATGATTTTGTAATGGGTTACAAAGACCTGGATGGGCTTTGAGACTGGGTAATCAAGGTAGACTTCACTGAGGAGGTGACATCCAATCTGAGACCTAGCAGATGACAGAATTCACTAGAAAAGAAGGGGGAAGAGTTCTAGTCAAAGGGAAGAGTGTGTGCGAAGGTCCTGAGGCGGGGACCATGCTAGGCATGGTGGAGCAACAGCAAGGAGGCCTATGTAGCTCAAGTAGAGTGAGTGAGGATGAGAGAGGGGGGAGATGATGGCAGAAAGAGGAAGGGGGAACAGGTCACACAGGGCTTTGTGGGCTGTGGGGGCTTAGGTTTTTACATCCGTGAGATGGGGTTCCTGGAGAGCTGTGGGCAGAGGAGGAACAGACTTGTTTTCCATTTTTTAAAGCTCTCTTGGGCCCTGGCTGGCGGCACAGTGGATAAGGCGCTGGCTTGTGAACCCAAAGATCACTGGTTTGATTCCCAACCAGGGCACATAACCAGGTGGCAAACCAGGTCTCCATCCAGGTCTGTAGCTGGAGGCAGGTGAAAGGCAACCATACACTGATGTCTGTCTTCCTCTCTGCCTCTCTCTCTTCCCCTCTCTATGAAAAATAATAAATAAAATCTGAAAAATAAAAAATCAAGCTCTCTTGGGCTTCTGTGGGAGAAAGGATAATCTGGGGCTGAAGTGGCAACCAGAGACTAGGGGAAAGCTGAGCCAGTGTCCAGGTCTAGGATGATGGGGACCTGAAGGTGGAAGCTGAAGAGTGGTGGGGCCTTAGTGATTTAATTAGAAGCTCAAATCACAGAGGGATTTACTCAAAGTCACACAGCAAGAAAAGGACAGAGCTGGGAGTGGGAGAAGAGGCCTGGGGTCAGAGGTGAGGGCAGCAATTCCTCATCCCCCACGCCCAGGGTCCTTGGATGTCAAGCAGAACTGGCAATTTGAGAAAAGGAGAATGTTTCTGTGCAAACGTGAGGTCTTATCAATAGAGGTAGAAGCCAATACGGAGGAGATTATGGATCCACTAATTAGCCAAGGGCAGGTGTCAGACTGAGATATATATCTCTGGAAGAGGAGAGAGGATGAAGTTCAGCAGCCTGCAGAGAAAGAGAGAGAGATTCAGGGCTTCAATTAAAAAAAAAAAAAAAATGCTTGGGAAAATTTGGTTCAAGTCACCCTGTTCCTTCTGACCTTTCTACCTTTCTCTGGGCTTAGCTTCAACTTGTGTCATTTGGGTTCCCCATAGAAGATCAGTTCCAGCCCCACCCACAAGTCCCCAATCACAAGAGCTCCCAGACGCAATAGAGGTCTCAAATCTTCCCTACAGGGCTGTCCTTGGGCTTAGTAAACTGATGCAGGAGGGTCTATTCAACCCCAGAGGTCAGAGCTCAGTCTCTGCAGGGTCACTTCAGCCTTCAAACGGACTTCTCCCAACTGGCTGAAAGGTAATGAGGTTTTCATCACTAGAGGCATCCAAGTCCTAACTGGTGAGAATTTCATTCCCTCAAGTAGCAGGAACCAGGTGGTTCTAAAAAGGTCCCTTTATGTTCAGAGCATCAAGGAGCCCCAGGGGTTTGGGGGAGGTCCATACAGCATTTAAATGTGGTGTTGAGTGGGAGAGAGAGGGTAGAGGTCAGCAATTGCAGCCTCAGCCCCCAGATCCCAGATACACTCAACACCTCCCAAAGCCAGAGAAGGCATGGGACTGAGGGTCTGAGGGACTTTTAGAGGCCTTGTAAATATTTTAATTTTTACTCCTTTTACAATCAAGAGGAAGCCATGAGATGATATATTGAATATATAGAAATGAGTCTAGCCTAGATTATATTCATCTGTATACCAATGCCGCCCTAAAAGATCATGTTTAATAATTTTATTTTCATGGAGAAAGGCAAAAGAGCATCAGGTCCTCAAAAGTCATAATCCAGCTAAGTTCATTCAAGCTCCATTCATTTGTTCAAAAAGCAAATTATCTCACCACCTCTCTGTGCCTCAGTTTCCTGATCTCTAAAATGAGGGGTCTTGAGTAATAGAACCTACCCCTGTACAGGGTCTTTGTGGGAACTCTAATGAGCTGATGACTGTGGAGATGTCCTGTAAACTGTTAAGGACTGCATCCAGGTTGGAAACTGTGTGATGTTCATGCAGCTAAAACAGAAGAGATTGTGGTCAGACTCCAGGAGGACTTTCATGGTTGCCCCATCTATTCAGTGAGTGCCTGTTACTTGTCTGTGGTGAACAAGTCCTACCAAGTTCTGCCCTTGCTGGGCTCATGGCCCAGCATGGGGAACGGTAAAAGAGAAAATGAATAAATGCATAATTTCAAATTAGGAGAAAAGTTGCAGAGATTTTAGAACAGGGTGGGCAGGGAAGGTCTCTCTGAGGAGGTGACATTGTAGCCTGCATGATTTCAGTGGACCAAAAGTCTGGGGGCAGAGAGAACAGCATGTGCAAAGGCCCTGGGGTAGGATATGCCTGGCACATTGGAGGAATAGCGAGAAGGCCCATGTGGCTGGAGCAGAGTGAGTGAGAGAGAGAGAGGGAGGAGTTGAGGATAAGTCGGGCAGGGCTTTGTGGGTCACAGGGAGGACATGGGTTTTATTCAAGGGGCACTAGGGAGCCCTGTTCCTTCTGAGAAGGCATTGAGCAGAGGAGGGCCTCCCCATTTGCCCAAGCAGGTCCCTCTGCTTGTCTGTGAATGCCACCCACCACCTCCCCCATCGGGTGCCCGATGCTGGAGTGGGGGGTCGGGGGTGTGCATTCTCCCCAGCCCCCGGCCTGCGCCCGCCCAGCCACCGCCCACTCTGCCCACATCTGAGGCACCGAGGAGCCGGACAGTCTGCTGCAAACCACGGAATGTTTCCCGGAGCGCCCAGGCCGGGAATGTCGGCGGTGAGGAGGGGAAGGGTGGGGAGCCCCAAGAAGAGAGTCGGGGAGACAGAGAAAGCAGGGCCAGAGTAGTGGGCGGGCCTAGGCAGCACAAGAGGTCAGCATGAAGTTATTGTCACCATGATCCTCCCTCTTTACAGATGAGGAAACTGAGGCACAGAGTGGCAAATGGACTTGTCCACAGAGCTGTAGGGAGGCAGTACTGGGATTCAGATCCAGACCACCTGGCTGCAGAGCTTAGGGGCTTAACTGCTTAGCCATAGTAAAGGAGTCAGTGCAATTCTTCCAGTGAATGAATGAATGGATGAATGAATGGTGAAAAGTGAGCGAATGAAGGCAGAAAACATCTATCTCAGCCTCCCACTTTAGCCTGACACAAAACAGGACCCTGATGGCACCCATCAGACCCCCATCCTTCAGTTCCCAGCACTTCTTTTACCTTCTGGAAGTCCTTCCTCATATCCAACCTCAATCTCTCCTTGATCCTTTTTTCTCCAGTACAGATGAATATGGGGTCTTCAGACCCTCCTCTAAGGACTCTTGAGGCTTCCCCTCCAGGAGAAGGGTAGAATTGGGCTGCTGTTCATTCTAGAAGTCGTCAGAGACGGGAAAGCCAAGGTTTAGTGAGCTATGGCACATTTTCCAAGATCATGTAGCAAATGGCTGTAAGCTCACAATCCTGAGCTGAGACCTCAAATAATAACCAAGTGGAGTCACAGCCAGCTGAGCCTCCCTCATTATATTTTGCTCCATCCTCTCAACAAGCTTATGAAAAAGGAAATTATTATCACCATCTCATGGGTGGGGAAACTGAGGCCCATAGAGGGGCAGTCGCTGTGTGAGGTTGCAGGGTAAGTGATGGGTCAGGGCTTACCAGCTGGATCAGATATCAGTGTCCGGCTTTGCCGTCTGAGAATGGATGATATTCGGGGAGATTGTATCACTCAGGAAGTGTGTCACACCCTAGTTTTACACTAAGCACTCATGATTTTCATGATATGGTGCTTTCGTCTAATTTTGTACCTGGTGGTCTTGCAGTCCTCCAAGAGCCTAAAGTACAGAGACACCAGCAGGGTGGAGGCACCTGGTTGTTCAACAGCAAGTCATAAGCAGGGAGCTGCTGACTTCCTGGAGAAGGAACTGCCTAAAAGCGTGGAGGTGGGAGTGTGCTGGCTGTGATGGCTACAATAGGGAGGAGGTCAGAGAGCCATGCCAAGCCAGACTCTGATGGCCCCTGAATGCCAGGCTATGGAGCAGGGGGCTCTTCCCCCAGGGCAATAACAGCGAGCTGTGGTAGGTGTTTGAGCAGAGAGTGGCATGGGTAGATCTAAGGCAGGTGTGGGAATTTGAATGGGGACCAGAAGGAGATGGGAGCTGTGATCCAGATGGAAGGCAAGAAGACGTGAGCCGAGACCCAGTTTGTCAGGGGGAGAATGGGCAGAACGTGGGTACTGACAGGCCATGAGCACTGCCAGGCTGTGGGAAGTGAAAGAGAGGGAGGAAATGAAGCCAATGCTTGGATCCTTGCATCAGGGATGGGGACATAGGGAGGAAAATTTGAGGAGGAAGATTCTGAATTCAGGACCCCTAGGGGATGTTCTGGGGGGATGCTGAGTAAGTGTGGAGCGGGCCACTGGGCTTAAAACAGTTCCTGGTACCTCCTAGGTGGTCAGTAGCCGCCTGCCGATGGAATAGAGGGAGGAATAGGTGGATAGTAGAGGGATGGAGGGATGGATGATGAATGGCTAGATGGATGGATTGACCTGTGGATGAATGGATGAACTGTTGGATGGATGGATGGATGGATAGATGGAGGCTGAAGACAAGAGTGCTCGCTCTCAGTGTGAAAAGCAAAGGGCCCAACAAAGCCCCAGGAACCCCCTACTTCAGGCAGGACCCTGCCTGTTACCCCCATAACTGTTTCTCAGTGAGGTCTCCTCACCCAAGTCCTTTCCCCTGCCCTCACTTCCCCCATAAACAGCATTGAAACTTGATGTTGCTCTGCACACACACATGGCTCGGCTCTGGGGGGCCCACCGCAGACAAATCAGTGGAAAATTAAAATAGTCCCTGTGTGTTGGTGATCGGCGGCTTCAGCTGGGCCACTTAATGACCCCTTTCTGGGGATTGTTACCAGCTGGAGGTGGCTAGGGGAGGGGGTCAGCGCCAAGCCACCCAATCTGCAAGGGAGAGGGTGGGGTCTGGAAACCGTGGTGCTGTACTGCTGGGGAGAGCCATATGGTGGTCAAGATGGTCATATGGCGGGGAGGGTAAGGGAAAAAGATGACCCTGGGCTCTGGGGATGGACCCACCTGTGCCTCTGCGTTCCTGTGGGTCCTCTGTCAGGTCCTTTGCCCATGCATTTTCTTCTTTCAAGGGTGCTCCTTCTACCCTAATTTACCTAGATAGGTCATCTTTTAGATCTCAGCTCCAATGCCACCACCTCCAAGGGGCCCTCCAGTCATTTACTCTCAGAGGCATCTGCCCCGATCACATATAATCTTAACCTCCTAGATACACAGGAATTAAGAGCAAGAACCTTACTTTGCCACTTACCAGCTTTATGTCCTTGGGCAAGTCACTTTCCCTCTCTGTGCCTTGTTTTCCTCATTACTAAAAAAGGGGGCAGTAATAATAATACCTTCCTCATCAGGCTGTTGGGGAGAATTAAGTGAGCTATTATTCAGGGCAAACTGCTATTTACTGGCATTTGCTATACTATGTGCCAGGCATAGGACTGTCTGGTCACCAAACCCTTGCAATCTTATTTTAGGGATGGGGTCACTGAGGCCCTCAGAAGTTAGAAAAGTTGACCTGATAGCATCATTGTATGCCGGGACTGGTACCATTCCGTCTGCTCTGATCCCCCGATCCTGCCCTGGTCCCTGCAGCCTGTCCTCCACGAAACTGCCAGAAGGTGCCTGTGAGCACCTGAGTCAGGTCCTGCCCCTCCTCTGCCCACAGCCCCCGAGGGCTCCCACGTCCCTGGGGTCAAAGTTCAAGTCCTTCCCCAGCCCATAAGGCCCTGCATGGTCTGCCCTACTCATATGAGGTCCCTAGAGGAGTCAGATTGAGAGACAGAAAGCAGAATGGTGGGTGCCAGAGGCTGGAGGAGGGGGATATGGAGTTAATATTTAATTGGCAGAGTATCCATTTGGGAAGAGAAAAAGATCTGCAAAACGACGGTGGTGATACCTGGGCAACAATGTGAATGTACTTCAAGTCACAGAATTGTGCACTTAAAAATTATTAAGATGGCCCTGGCTGGTGGCACAGTGGATAAGGTGCCGGCCTGTGAACCCAAAGGTCATTGGTTCGATCCCCAGCCAGGGCACATAACCAGGTTGCAAGCCAGGTCTCCAGCCAGGTCTGTAGCCGGAGGCAGGTGAAAGGCAACCATACATTGATGTTTCTCTCCCCTTCTTCCTCTCTCCCTTTCCCCCTCTCTAAAAATAATAAATAAAATCTTTTTAAAAAATTATTAAGATGGAAAGTTTTAGGTTAAATATATTTGATCACTAAAACAAAAAACAAAAGAAAACAAAAATCCCATGGTGCATCCATGCAGTAGGCCACTGCAACCATTAACAGGCTTGAATTTTAGCTTCTCTAAAGGGCAAACCACCTGTAAAATAAAACAAGTGATAAGGGCTGCGATGCTCCTGAGCACCGCTAGAGGGCAGCACACGCGCGAAAGACCCGCCCTTGTGCTTTGATCCCCCTTCCCCCCCTTAATTGGTTTTCTTCTTCCTGTTTCTCCTTTTTCTTTCTCTTTAAAAATTTTTTTTACCTAAGCATGTAATTGCTCTCATTACCTTCCCTCCACAGACGACCGTTTCCGTGTTCAGTGTATGTCTTTTTTATTTCCGTGTGTCCTCGAAAAATGTATTTTGTTGTTGTAGGTTGCACATGTTCCTAATACACCTGAAAAGGTGATTCTAAATGAATGGGTGTGGCTGTGTGCCAATAACATTATATTTATAAAAGCAGGTGATGGGTTGAGTGTCGGTCAGGCTTCTTCAGAGAATCAGAACCAAAAGGGATGTGTTCATGTGCGCATATTGTGTGTGTGTGATGTATGTATGTGTGGATGAATAGGTAGATATAGAGGGACAGATATAAATAGATAAAGATGGGGCTGGCGAGCCCAAAATTTGTAGGGCAGGCCAGCATGTTGAAGATTCGATTAAGACTCAATGTTGTGGTTTTAAGTCTGATGTCTATGGGGCAGGCTGGAAACTCAGGTGGTATTTCTGTGCTATGGTCTTGAGACACAAATCCTTCTTTAGCACAAAATCTTGTTTTTGCTCTTAAGCCCTTCAATTGATTGGATGAGGCCTGCCCACATGGCCAAAGGCCAGCTCCTTCACTTAACATAAACTGATTGTAAATGTGAATTGCACCTATAAAAACCCTGCACAGTGGGCCATGGCTGGTAGCACAGTGGCTAAGGCACCTGCCTGCAAACCCAAAGGTCGTTGGTTCCATTCCCAAAGGTCGTTGGTTCCATTCCCAGCCAGGGCACATAACCAGGTTGCAAGCCAGGTCTCCAGCCAGGTCCTTAGCTGGAGGCAGGTGAAGGGCAACCATACAGTGATGTCTCTCTCCTTCTCTGCCTCTCTCCCTACCCCTCCCTCTAAAAATAAAAAAATTTTAAACCCTGCACAGCAACATCTACATGAGTGTTAGACTAAATAGCTGGACACTGGACACCATGGCCTGGTCAAGTGGGCACTTAAAATTGAACCAACACAGGTTCGATTTCATCCATGGGCCATATTTTGCCATACCTGGTTTATTCATTTCCTGGAGCTACTGTAACAAAGACCACACACTGGACAGCTTAAACAACGGCAATTGACTGTCACACAGCACTAGGAGCTAGAAGTCTAAAATCAAGATGTCAGCAAAGCTGGTTCCCTCTGAGAACCACGAGGGGGAATGACTCAGGCCTCTCTCCTTGGCTTGCAGATGGCCATCTACATGCTTACGTGGCATTCTCCCGGGTTCGCCTCTCTGTCCAAATGTTCCCTTTTTACAAGGACACCAGTCATGTTGGATTAGGGCCCACTCTGATGACCTCATTTTTAGCTTGATTACTGCCTCTGTAAAAACCCCATCTCCATATACAGTCATATTCTAAGGTCCTGGGGGTCAGGGCTTCAATATATGAATTTAATGTGGGCACAATTTGACTCATGATACCCTATTATAATGTGGACAGTTCTTCCTCATTGCTGTATAATACTCCATCATATGAATATCCCCTATTTTTACATCTGTGCTAGTATGGCTGGACATTTATGTTGTTTCTAGTTTGAGGTTTTCATGAATGAAACTTCTGTGAGCATTCCTGTACCTACCTTCAGAAGGTAGACAGATGCGGCCTTTCTTTTTCTTTTTCTTAAAGATTTTATTTAATCATTTTTAGAAAGAGGGGAAGGGAGAGAGGCAGAGAGGGAGAGGGACATCAATGTATGGTTGCCTTTCACCTGCCTCCAGCCACAGACCTGACTGGAGACCTGGTTTGCAACCTGATTATGTGCCCTGGCTGGGGAATCGAACCTGTGACCTTTGGGTTCGCAGGCCGGCACTTTATCCACTGTGCTACCAGCCAGGGCTTAGATGCAGCCTTTCTGTTGGGTATGAACCTATCTGTGCCAACTGGTAGTGACAGGCTGCTCCCCAGAGGGACTGCCACAGTCCAAACTCTCTATCTCTCTCCCTCTCTCTCTCTCTCTCACACACACACACATACACGCACACACACACACATATACACGGGCTCCCATGTTTTCATATTTCCATAACCCTTGGCATCATCTGGCTCTCTCAGGTTTACCTCTCTGACAGGTACAAAGTGATACTTGACTGCTGTGTTCACTTGCATTCCTAAGGGAGCCCTGCATTTCTTCCTGAGCCTGGTGATCCTCAAGCTCTGTCTTCTGAAAGCTGCCTGTTCATACATGTTGTCCACTTTGCTCTAGTGGTGCCATCTTTTTGCCGTAGTTTTGAGGAGCAGGGCCATTGTACAGCCTACCTCCAGAACAGACATTCCCATTGGGACTTCTTGAAACTCAATCACACTTGAGTGAGGATGGCTCCCATATAATCTGCAACACAGCAGCCCTGAGTAGGGGGTTTCTTATATCCTCCAGCTATCATCTCTGCCATTTCTTTTATCCTGTCACCCCTCCTCTCACTCTGTTCATAGTGTCCTGCATTAGACAGAAATCTTGTTTATTGTTGAAAATCATTAAGAATAAACTTTAATTGTACAACGTACAAGAAAGGATAAACACTCTTCAAGTTACTGGCTTGAAGTAAAAGTTGGAATAACTAAACAGGAAAAGAAAAACAACATATATACATTTAAAAAACAGAAAAGAACACACATGATAAACTTGGGCATGTCAATTAAATGGTTTGTAAAGAGAAATAAAGCCCCCAGTTTAAAAATATTTAAAATATATGTATTTCAAACACCTTGGGAATATCTCTGTCTGACCACTATTAGATTTGGCTATATGAATAAATAAATAATGGAAGTGGTTAAGGGGACACAATTACCAAGGTATTAGTCTTATAAAGATAAGTATGAGGCCCTGGCTGGTAGCACAGTGGATAAGGTGCTGGCCTGTGAACTCAAAGGTCACTGGTTCGATTCCTAGCCAAGGCACATTATTAGGTTGCAAGCCAGGTCTGTGGATGGAGGCAGGTGAAAGGCAACCATACATGGAAAAAAGAGAGAGAGAGAAAAAAAAGATAAGTATGAAAGTCTCCTTATGTATTAGGGAATGTATTTTACATTCTTTTTTAATTTAAATTTAATTTTTCAATTACAGATTATTAAACATTTTTATTTATCATTTTTAGTGAGAGAGAGACATTGATTTGCTCTTCCACTTATTCATGCATTCATTGGTTGCTTCTTGTATGTACCCTGGCTGGAGATTGAACACACAACCTTCGAGTATTGGCACGATCTTCTAAATAAACAAACTACCAGGCCAGGGTTTCAATTATGGTTTATATTCAGTATCATTTTGTATGATGTTCAGGTGTACAGCATAATGTTTGGGCGATCATATACTTTACCATATGTTCTCCCTGATATTTTCTAGTACCCACCTGGCACCATCCATAGTTATTATGATATTATTGATTCTCTTTCCTATGATGTATTTCATATCCCTGTGACTATTTTGTAACTATCAATTTGTAGTTCTTAATCCCTTCACATTTTTCATCCAGAACCCCAACCCCACTCCCCTCTGGCAACCATCAGTCTGTTCTCTCATTGGGCAGAAATCTTTCATTTTAATGCTCCCAATTTCACACATCTTTTGCCTTCTGGCTTGTGCTTCAGAAGTTTTGTTCAGGAGATTCTTTCTCACCCCCCTGCTCATAAAGCTCTTCTACACTTTCTGCTATTAATGTTCCCGTTTGCTCTTACACATTTAAGGTTTAATCCCCAGGCAGCACCCACCGCTGTAGGTGACTCAGTCAGGGAACCAGTTTGAGTTTTCTCATGACTCGAACCAGTTTTCTCAGATACCATTGACCAAAGCTCTGTCTTTTCTTCACCAGCTTGTGTTGTCACGCATACAAGATATTCAAGGATGAGGTCCTGGCTGGTGACACAGTGAATAAGGCACCAGCCTATGAACCCAAAGGTCGCTGGTTCGATTCCCAGCCAGGGCACATAACCAGGTTGCAAGCCAGGTCTCCAGTCAGCTTCTTAGCTGGAGGCAGTTGAAAGGCAACCATACATTGATGTTTCTCTCCTCTTTGCCTTTCTCCCTTTCCTTCTCTCTGAAAATAATAAATAAAATCTTAAATTAAAAAAAAAAAAGGTATTCAAGGATGGCTCTCTGGGCTCTCAAATCTCTCAGTTGGCCCATTTGATTATTGTAATTTTATTGCCCTGCTGGGTGCTGTTTGTGAGGTCGAGATTCTTACAGTCTCCAGGAAAACTGAGTAAAGGAGATAGTGCTCCTAAGACCATATTTCAAGTGTCTGGTTGGTCCCAATCAGTTGGAGAGGATGGGGGAATAGAATGGAGGGAGAGCAGGAGATAGAAGGTTGAAAGGGCTGGAGAAGCCGTGCAGAAACTCCTCCCGTCCACTCTCCCTGGGTCTGTGCCAGTCATGAGGGAAGGGGGTCCCCAGGAGACACTGCCAGTTGGATTCAGTTGCTATCAGAGGGTTTAGATTCTGAAGGGGACAGTTGGTCAAAACAGGACTGAGTGGATTGTGGGGTGGATCACACAGGGGCCATCTGCGGGACAGTCTGGGGCACACCTTGGGTCAGGAAGCCTCTACTGCCTCTTTTCTGCCTCTGGAAACACTAGACACCTGAAAGGGGCAGCAGGCAGAGAGGCCAGGGGTTGGGGGGAGTGGTAATTCCAGCCACGCCCCTGTCTAGTCCAGCGGCTGCTGCCGAGGCTGTGACATTTCTCCTAGATCTCAGAGCTGAGGACCCTTCCTGGAAGAGCAGCTCAGCCACTGAGCGGCGGCAGTGCATCCTCCTGTGTGCGTGGCGGGGAATCAGCTTGGTCCCCAGCCTGGCCGCTGGAGACAAGAGTACCGTGGCCACCCATGTGTGGCAGGACAGAGGTTCTTCCTTGGCTGTCTCATGGGTTTCTTTGCACGTTGGTCCCAGAGAACCAAGTGTGTCCAAGTTAGCAACTTGCCTGAGAGGCATGACATTAAAAACGGCTGGGTTCAAATCTCAGCTCTGTTGCTTTCTGCAGGGTTACCTTAAGAAGGTTTGCTCCTCTGGAAAATGAGAGTGATGAACACCGGTCCCCTTTCCTGGTTTTTTGAGACTCAGATGTGACACGGACACCCTGGGCACAGGCCTACGCAATGCACGCAGGGGGCGGAGCCACCCGAGCCTGAAGTGCATACAAAGCACCTCCTGGTGCCAGGTCCTGTCCTAGAGGTTTGGTGGTACAGCAGTGAGCAGAACAAAGGTACCTGTCCTGTAGAACTTCCAGAGAGACAAATGGCACACACAAAAAACAGCACATCATGTTGAGAAGTGCTGCGCACCATAAAGAAAACGGAAATAATTGTGAGACTTTATTATTGCCGTGATGACTGTTGTGGACACCCCAGCAATTGTGTGGATTGCCCACATTCCAGCTTCCAAAGCCTTCAGAGGCATGCAACTAGTTAGTGCCAATTGTGTACCACGCTCCATATGCATAACCCTGCTAGCCCATTCCCCAAGCAGAAAGCAAGGTCTCTGGTTTGTCAAAGGTCACAGGCTGGTTGTGCAGGCCGAGTTTAGGAGTGGATCTGCTAGGTGTCATGGTTCCTGGACCCCGCCCCCTCCCCAGGCAGCTTCACCCAACCCCTCGCGCCAATCTTCCTCTAACAGGGGTCCATGAAGGCTGGGCCTCAGGAGGGAAGTGACTCAGGCAGGCACCAGGGCAGGGCAGGGCAGGGCAGGGCAGGCCAGAGTGGGAGCAGGGTGTCCGCCCCCCACTCCCAGGGCTGCCTGGGAAATGCCAGTGCCTAATCCCGGCTCAGGAGGACACGTTGTCCTAGAGATTATATAAACGGACCTCTCCCTGTGTTTGTTTAATTCTCACAGGCTTCCCCTCATCTGTCACTCCTTAATCGCCCTGTTAACAGGGCTGGGGGTAGGGCGCCTGGGCCCCGGCACCTTCGAGGAATGGGGTCTGCAGCCCAACCTTTCCTACCCCTGTGCCCCAGCCACCCCCTTTTCCTCTTCGAGAAGATCCAGTGTGTCCAGCTGGTGGACGGGGTGTGGGGCTGGGCATGGCCGGTGGAGCATGTCTTAGACATTGTGCACAGGCCCAGACCGAGGACACCAAAGTCAGGCTCTGGCCCCGCTCAGATCCTGGGCATGTCATCTCCCCACTCTGCACCTCAGTATCCTCCTCCAGCAAATGAGGGCCCGGATGGCCCCAACCTCCAGGTTGTTGAGAAGGCCGAGCAAGGAATGAGCATGGTACATAGCACGTGCCCACATAGTTAGTGTGGGTTATTTGCTGTTAAGATGTACCGGGGAGGTGTCGGTCCCCGCTCCAAACGCACACAGGCTAGCCCTAGGGCTGGCCCTGGGACACTGTAACCCTGGTGGCTCTCATCAAGATTAGGCACGCACCTTCTCCCTTCTCTAAGCCTCAGGAATGCGCGCAAGACATGGTTCAAATCCCAGCTGCTCCTCTCCTAGCTGTACCTCCCCAATCACTGCCGCCCTCTGCCCGTTTCCCTGTCGTACAGCAGGGATCATACTAGTCTCCCCTCTCCCTCAAGGGTCTCAGAGAAGGTTAAGCTCAGTCATCTGTATAAAGCATTCAGAATGGGTGCTGGCACAAGTGAATATACGTATCTACTAAATAAGAGAAAATTAGAACGGAAAAAAGAAGTAAATAAAACACCAGGCCTGTTGCAGAAATGAACAAACCAAGGCTTGGGTTCCAATGGCATGTCAGGGGCAGGGCTGGGCATTGAGAAACCAGCTGACTGCTTCCCACCTCTCTGCCTCATGTTGCCTGGTGGACTGGCGCCTGGGTCAGGTGAAGAAGTGGAGTGAGGGCACCCCGTCCCAGTGGGCCCAGATTTAAATCCCCACCAGCCTGTCTGAACCTGGTGGCCACCTGCTCTGAACCTCCATTTCCCTCCTCAGTCAGACAGGACCAGGGTGGGCAGCAGTGTTGGGGGCGCCCGCCCTTACCACCCTGCCACTCTGCTCCTTTGCATAACCTGGCAGCACAGCCGGAAATTGAAGTGCCAACGACTCCCTCCCTCTGTAACCGACTTCCTGCCGTTACCCACCCACCTTGGGTACCAGCTACCCGCTCCCCACCCCCTACCCTGGGCCCACCGGGGCAGAGGGCTGCAGTCTTTCACCTTGAGGTTTCTGCCCCTGGGAATGAACACTAGACCTCTGGACCCCCACAGCGGCACAGCTTCCTGGGTGGGTCTGCAGGCTACTGGTGGCCATCGCTGAGCTCTGTTCTGCCACTTGGCTGGCAGGTTGCTTGCTGCCTTCCCTCTGCGTGAAGGTCAGAGGACAAAAGGCAAAGGCCAAGAAGCTCCCTTTTCAGATGGAGAGAAGCAGGAGGTGCCCCCAGACTTGCAGAAAGGAAACAACCCTCCAGTTAAGCAGGACTTCAGAGCAACTGGCAGGGACAGGACTGCCCTCGTGGCAGACTGGGGGATGAGCCCAACCCTGGCCTGGAGGTGAACATGGAGGACATTCAAGGCAGTCTCTGGGACACCTCCAGCCAGCAATGCAGGTGACAAATAACTACAGTCATAAGAGCGCTGCGCCCATTGAATAGATGGGGAAACTGAGGCACAGAGCAAGGATGCTACCTGCCCAAGGTCACATGGCCTGTAAGAGGCAGAGTTGGGTCTTGAACCTCTGAAGGCCTGACGACAGGGAACTTTGGGGGATCAGGGAAGGAGATCTGGGTGAGCTCTGTGGGGTGGAAATCAGGATGCTACCACCCCCGTTTCTGTACAGAATTAGGTATCTTTTCTTCCCCGTGGTGAATGAGATGGGTGGGGAACTGAGGCCCAAACAACAGTGGGAGACGTCCAGCCTGGAAAGTGCCCAAGTTGGGCAGTGACGGTGGACATATAGACAGTGTCCCTAGGCCCCATGTCTTTTGGCAGCTCCTACCCTGTGAGACCCTGGCACCCTTGGGCCTCAGTTTCTCCACCTAAAGGGAGAGACTCCACAGAGATGAGAGCAGGACTTGGGCTGGCCCTGGGGACCGGCATGTGTGGGCAGGCTCCTGAGTTCCAGGCGGGGCCAAGTCCACACCCAGGTTCTCGAGCCAGGCCCTTGGGCAAGGGGCTGGGCAGAGGCCTCTCCGTTACCACACTGGAGCCTGGAGTGGGCTCTGGCCACCCCACTTCATGGCCTCACTGTCCCTGAACATGCCAAGCTCAGCCCCACCTTCCGCCCTCTGCCCAAAGTCACGCAGCAAATGACAAGACCAGAATTTCATCCCAGCTTAGCCCAGCTCCAAAGCCACTACATCTGGAGAATTTCAAAGGGTTCAAGGGCACCACGTCCCCCGAAGCTGGGAGCCCTGCTGCCTGTGGGCAAGTGGCTGCAGATTCCCAAGCCACAATTGCCCTATCTCCTCCAAAAGATTCATCGCTCACCTGCTCTTGGCTCAGGTCCACTTTCCAGGACTCAAATGTATGTCAGGGAGGGGGATTGGATACATTTTCGGTTCCACAGATCACCAAACCTGTGATCTTTTACTGCTTCACTTCTCGGCCCAGAGGACGCAGGGAGCACATCCCCCTCCCAGGGCTATAGAGTGACAGGCTGGCAGACCTGGCTCGACTGGAACCTCTAAGCTTGGGACTAAGATGCCCAGGTGCAAGTCCCAGGTGACCTGGGAACCTGCATATTGTATACCTCTCTGGGCCTCAGTTTCCCATTTGTAAAACAGGGGGAATAGTGTTACCTTCGCAGTCAGCATTGAGTGTGCAAAGGATTTAGCACAGGGTCTGGCGCCCAGTAGGCTGTCCTCAATATTGGCTACTGCTATTCCTATTGTGATACAAGTGAGTCTATCTATACCATAGGCAGTAGTGCCACCAAAGCATTTAACAACCACCAGAGCATGGGCTGACTGTGACAAGATGTGCTGGTTGTGGACACTGGAAACAGTCTTAACTCTGCAACTCTTCGACCCAGGCAAGCGTTAAGGAGCTGGAGCACAGGAGTACCACCTTATCAAACCAGTGCTCTTATCAAACCAGGTCAGCTTGTAGAGGTGGGTACAGTGCTCGCTGGGCAGAGGATAGACAGCCCTTGGGGACAGGGAGCCTGTGTTGACCTCAGGCTCAGTGTGTGACCAGGGCACATGCCTCAGTTTGCACATCTGTGAAATGGGGCAAGAAGAGAGGGCCATGTCCAAGTAGCAACATGGACTCACTTGCAGAAAAGGCCTGAGCAGTGCATGTCACACAGTAGGTACAAAATAAACCTGTCACACTTTCATGGTCCCCTGGAAGGGCCTGGCCCATGACAGCAGGCTGATAAATCCTCGCTGAGTAAATAATAACAGCCAGGTAGCCCTTTTCTTGTACAGTCTTCTTCAGTTTCCAAAATGGCCAGACTTCTATGCAGAGTTTCTCCCTCTCCTTTGTGCTAACCCTGGAGCCATTCTGGACACTGTGGGATGTGGAGCAGTATCCCTGATCCCACCCACTCAAGGCCAGGAGCACCCCTAGTGCGAAAACCACAGATGTCCTCAGATTTCACCCAATGTCACCTGGAAGGCAGAAATGCCCCCCTGAGAAGCCTGGCTTTAACATCCCTCCAACATGTCGAAGTTCTTTAGCAGAGGAGCGAATCAAGGCTCAGAGAGGAGCAAGGATTTGCTGGAGCACGCAGCACACGGGGTGGAGCCAGCCCCTGCCCCAGGCTCCCTCACTGCACATGACTCTGGGCCCACGTGGGAAGGGATGGGTAGCCCACATCCCCAGCTGTGTCAGGGTTCCAGGAACTGGCAGAAGGAACGCAGGGCATGCCACAGTTGCAACATCCAAGGGCAGCATGTCTGGGCAGTGCCATCACCTCAGCCCCGGGAAAGAGAAAGCAACTCAGAACTGGGCACAAGGACAAATGGTGGAACCCCAGGCTGGGGGTGGCCGCTGGAGAAGAAAGGTTGAGTTAGAGACTGCACCTGGCTGTGTGGTCTCTTAGGGCATGGTGAAGTATGTTCTGGCCAATGAGAAGGGCCCGGCCAGTCAGGCCACACCTGCAGGTGAAACCCACTGGCCCAATGAAAGGGTTCAGAGTGGGTCCCTTAGATCCCCCAAGTCCAGCACCCTTGGTCTCTTACAGAGAATCCTCTGCTAGTGGTTCCTAATAAGAGTGCACTAAGGGTTGGTTTGAAAGAGCTCCCAGTTCAGATATGAACCCTTGAGGTGTTATCACCTCATCAGAGCAGTATTACACTTATAAGTTCAGTAAATCATTAAACATTCATTGAGACTGTGAAGCCAGTTTGAGGAAAAGACACATTGAAGGGGACACTTTCTAGGCAGGGGGCATAGCCTATGCAAAGGCCCTGGGGCAGGCAGGATAAGGCCTGTGGGGCTGCAGCAGAGTGAGCAAGGGGAAGAAAGGGAAGAAGTGAGGGCAGGGTGGGCATGGGAGCAGTTTGGACAGGACCTTGTGGACCACATGGAGAAGAATGGATGTTATCAAGGGTAATGGGGAGCTCTGGAGAGCTTTAGGCAGTGGGGAGATGTGATGTGCCACCTAAACACTGTAAGATTTGATGCAAGTTCCTTTCTCTCTGAGCCATAATCTCCTCATCCATCAACTGGGGAAGTGATAATACCTATTTGGGGAGCTGATTGAAAGTAAAGAAAGTCTAGCAAGGTGGTTGGCACAAAGTAGGTGCATAGCCCTCATCTGATCCAGCTCCTATCATTGCCCTCCTGGACCTGCATATTCCCTCCAGTCTTGGTCCCCTGGCTCACGTACTTACCCCCACAGTCTCTCTCAAGTCAGGTCCCACCTCTCCCTCTGCCCATAGACTCCCAGGGCTCCTACCTTCCTCCAGATAAAAGGCCAACTCCTCCTTGTGGTCCACAGGTCTCACACTGCATGACCTGTTCATGTCCTCCCCGTGCCCTCACCTCCTCCTTCTCCCCTCCTCACTCTGCTCCAGGCACACAGGCCTCCTCACTGTTCCTCCAACATGGCAGGCCTGTTCTGCCCCAGAGCCTTTGCATATGCTGGTTGCCTCTGGAATACTCTTTCCCCAAAGACCCACATGGCTCCTCCTTCACCTCCTTCAGGTCTCAGCTCCTTAAAATTGCACCCTCAACCCTGACCCACACTTCCCCTACCCTTCTCACCCTCACATTATTTTTCTCAGTCATACTTACTTTCAGCAGCCCTCAGCCACCTCATCATACTGACAGCCACTTATATGTCCACGTGATTCTTTTTCTAAATTAGAAGAGGAACAAATGTTTGTGTTTATGGGAAGGTTCCATGATCTCGTGAGGCCTTGCTAAGTGGTTGGCTGAGCCTCAAATCTGACCAGCATAGAAAGGTGTAGGCCTGGATCTTGGGGGAACTGAAGAGACAGATCCATGTGGATACAGGCACAGATGTGTGTAGGGATCTCAATCCCCCACGTAGCCCAGAGGCCCACACCTTGGATAATGAGGGCCACTGAGGCCCAGGCCAGCTAAGGCCCAGGCCAGCCCTCTTCTTATCCATTTCAGGCCCAGGGGCCTGCTATTAGCTCCAGAACCTCTCTGCCAACAAAACTCCAGTGCTGAGGTTTTCCACGATGAACAAACAGATGGCCTCAGGCCAAGGAGGGTGGGGTGTTGCACCGATCCCTGAAGGGGACCAGACGCCCCTGGAGTAGCCCTGCTGCCCCCTCAAAGGAGAAACTGAGACAGGGCGCTCCTCCGAGCCTCTGGGCCCAGGGCAGGGGGTGCCATTCTAGAAGGGCCCCCAGGTTTGGCCACGTAGCACTTGGCAGAGGACAGCATGGGGGAGGGTGGAAACCTGGGCCCGCTGCCATGTCAAATTCCTCTCAGCAGTGGTGGAGGCAGAGAGTTGTTTTTGTGTGTGTGTGTGTGTGTGTGTGTGTGTGTGCGCGCGCGTGCGCACGCGCGTGTGTTTTTACCCCCAACAAAATCAAAGAGAGGGAGAGAGGGGGAAGGGAGAGAGAAAGAGAAGGGGGAGAAGGGAGAGAACAGAGAGAAAGAACTGCTGGCAGGAAGAAGGTGTTGAGCCAAGCCCAGGCAGGCTGGCTCCTGGCCTCTTGCTTGGTACGCCACAGGTGGGGGTGAGGTGATGGAAAGGGAAGGTGGACAGGCTCATCTTCCACCAGTATACCCGAATTTTTCAGAAAAGGGGTGGCCTCCTCAAAAGACACCAGGCACAGTCTTAAAGTCCCCCTGGTGGCGGATCCAGCCCGTCTCCCAGCAGGCTTTGCTGCCTGCAGATCTTTTCATAGACTGTTCCCTCTGCCTGGGATGCCCTTCCCATCTACCTCACAATCCCCTCCACGCCACCTCGGATCTGGATTTCCATCTCCCTGAACCCACAATAGGAGCCAGGGTGGAGCCTAAGGCCAAAAAATAATTAGTAATAACAATTATGTCTTTATTTAAACATGATCCAAAGTGCAAGGGAAGTCTTACCCCTACCCCTGGAGACAGACCCCTGGGGAAATGACCCCTACAGACCTGGTCACACCAATTTACCCACTGTATGACCTTGGCAAGTCATTTTTCTCTCTAGGCCTGAGCTGATGCCTTGTCTATCAAATTACTAAGGGTTCCCCTGCCTGCCTAGAGGACTGTGTGTCCAGCAAGTGGTACAATAGCCTTCGTTGGCTGACTACACAATGTAATTTGTTATTAGGGCTTCAGAGCCACCCGTGATCTTCAATTTCCTCATCTATAAAATGGACATAATGATACCTGCTACTGCTGACTTCCCAGAGTACCAGAGAATTCCAGGGGTAGTGATGATGCTTTGCAGAGGGTACACTGAAGGCTGAGAAAGTTCTGCAAAGGTGGAGACATTGGCTTCTGTTGGAAAATGCAGACCTTCTTCCCCCAACCCCAATTATAATAACACCTCCTGCAGAAACACTGAAAAAGAAAAATGGCCAACACTACTGTTGCAAGTTTAACCCCTTTCCTCTTTGTCCATCCCTCCCGATGCCTCTTTTTTTTTTTTTTTTTTTTTTGCCCTTTTATAAAAGTTGATTTTGGGGAGAGAGAGAAAGAGAATGAGAGACAGAGAGAGAACATTTGTTTTGGGATGATGCTCTAACCAACTGAGCTATCTGGCCAGGGGACAGCCCTTCTTTACAGCTAAGAGCTAGAGGGTGGGACCTTCTAGGTTTGGAAAGGTGGGCTTGTGAACCAGGTTGCTGAGGTTCAAATCCCAGGCTTACCATGTATTGTGCCTCTCTGTGCCTCAGCTTTCTCACCTGTAAATAGGAATGACAACCATAGCTTTCATGTGGAACTCAATGAGTTCACTTAGAGATTGAACTATGTTTTAGGGCTGGAGTTTTTTGTCCAGCATGTGAGTTAAGAATTGCTTTTACATTTTTGAGTGGTTGGAAGAAATCAAAAGAATAATATTTTGATAGGTGAACATGATGTGAAATTAAATAAAGTTTTATTGGCACAGGGCCCATTTGTTTGACATGCCATTTTTGGTAGTTTTTGGCTTTTGAGCTATGAGGACAGAGCTGAATAAGCGGGACAGAGACCATTTGTCTATCAAAGCCGAAATACGTAATCTTTGGCTCTTTCCAAAATATAATCCTGCAATCCCTGGGTCACTATGGATAGCGCTGGGTGCAAATGAGCTTGGTCCAGGTGAGCTTGCTATTGTTTTTAAATGTGTCGTTCATACAAAAGTCACATGTTATTTTTCTCCCGTAACCCTCCCATCATCACACCACTGATGATTCTTAGGAGCCTGCCTTACTCCCCAAATGTGAAATCTTCAGAGTCTCATCCTTTGGGGCATTTAGGTTGTTCCTCATGGCTAAGGCAGAGCTGTGGTGGACAGCCTCACTTATCCAGTTGTTGTTTTTTTTTAAAAAAAAAAAGATTGTATTTATTTATTTTTAGAGAGAGTGGAAGGGAGGGAGAAAGAGAGGGAACCATCAATGTGTGGTTGCCTCTTGCATGCCCCCAACTGAGGACCTGGCCCACAACCCAGGCATGTGCCCTGACTAGGAACTGAACCCTGGACCATTTGGTTCGTAGGCTGGTGCTGAATCCAATGAGCCACACCAGTCAGGGCTATTTTGTTTTATTTAGTTTTGTTTTTAATGTAACAGATACTTCTCTATCACTAGGTGATGATGGGTCCTAAGCACTTTGCAAATAACTTATTTAATCCTCCCTATGACTACCGTGATCCCCCTATTTTACAGAAGGGCAAACTGAGGCTGAGAGAGTTAGGTGATTTGTTCAGGGTCACACTGTCACCTTGGGTCACTCTCCTCATTCCTTGAGGTAAATATCCAAAAGGTGAACCCTTGTATCAAATGACAAAGATTCAAGGATTTAACCACTGGCCAACTACCCCAACTGGACTTGTATGGAGATCACTCAGGGCCAACATGAAGTTTGATACTCACAACTCAACTATGGCCTCTTATGGGCAAGCCCTGTACTCAGTCACCAGGAAAATTAGCCATCCTGCCAAGACTGGTTAACTGGCAACTTCTGGTTAGAATCCAGGTGTGGTAGCCCCACCCCAAATCTGCAGCCACTCCTTTTCACTAGTCCTGGGAGGTGTGGCCAGCAAGCCTCTGCATAAACTAGCCCCTGCTAGATTTATTGCCCACTTGGCCCACTTCCTCATCCCTGCTTCCCATCACTCACTCAAAAGATGCTTCTGTTCCTCTGTTTCTTCAGTCTAAGCTTCCAGAAGTGGGGCAGCTGGAACTCCTGGTCTCTGCTGGTGGGCGTACCAAATGGTGCAACCACCTTGGAAAACAGTCTGGCAAGTTCTTAAACATTTAAATACACACCTACCACCACAGGCTCCAAACTTATACTCCTAGGTCTTTACCCAAGAGGAATGAAAGGATGTAATCATGCAGACTTTTACATAAATGCACTTGGTGTATGACCCATTCCACTCCCGGATATTCACCCAAGAGGAATGAGAGCAATTGTTCCCACAAAGGCTGCACAAGGAGGCTCAGAACCGCTTTCCTTGTAACAGTACGGCTGCCATACCAGGCAGCCATAAAAAGACATGAACTACTGATACACGCAGCACTGAGGATGAACCACAAAATAATTATACCAAGTGGAAGAAACCAGACAGGAAAGAATGTGATGGACACGCAGCCATACCCATTCCTTTACATGCTGTCTGTGTTGGCCTGTGCCTTACAGAGGCAGAGTGGAGCAGTAAGTGACTTTGGATTATTAGTAAGTAACTCTGGGCCTCAGTGTCTCTATCTGCAAAAAGGGGCTGCATATGCGCCGCTTTGTACTGTGTGGCTTTGTTTGTGTTCTTACTCAAATGTTAGAAGTATGTCTTTATTGTTCAGTGATTTGGGTTTCCATTTTTATTCCCCCTCCAAAATAAAGCATCTTGGAGATTAATTCATATCAGTGCTGTGTTTGAGGAAGTCTGGTGACTTCCTTCTTTTAAATATGTACATTTACATATTTAATATATAATATATAATACATGTTGTACATAACACATACATATTTTATATATGTATATAATGTATAATATATTACATATCTAACATATATTTTATATGTATATATTATATGTCATACTTAATACCTATGTAATACATATATATTTATATATGTATATATAATATGAAACATAATACATATAGTATAAACACATATAAGATTCTTTTTATTTTTATTTATTTATTTATTTATTTAAAGATTTTATTTCATTATTTTTAGAAAGAGGGGAAGGGAGAGAGGCAGAGAGGGAGAGAGACATCAATGTATGGTTGCTTTTCACCTGCCTCCAGCCACAGACCTGACTGGAGATCTGGTTTGCAACCTTGTTATGTGCCCTGGCTGGGGAATCGAACCTGCAACCTTTTGGGTTCGCAGGCCGGCACCTTATCCACTGTGCTACCAGCCAGGGCTAGATTCTTTTTAAATGGTATTTATAAGATGATTGGTCCCTCTGAGAATTTCATTAATTCCAAAAATACTTATTGAGCATCTGCTATGTACCAGGCACTGTTTTCAATGTCCTGGATGCAGCTGTGAACAAGACAGACTCTCCCCTGCCATCCACCACCATGGAACTGATGGTCTACTCAAATGAGTTACTGACTTAGCTGTTTATCTGGGCTTTGAATACTGGAATTAAAGTAATCACAGCCTGATTCACAACTTGCTTTCATTATTGTTCCATTTATCAGTATGTGTAAATTTTGCTAATAGAATAACTACCCCAAAACAAAAATTTAGCAAAAACCTAGACCCCAAAATACTTTCCTTCATTCTGTTCTCTGGGCTTCTCTCCCCAAATTTAACCATATTACTGAATCTAGAATTTATCCTTTCCTTGCTTGAAAATAATTGTATCTCAAATATGTTATTTCCCAAAAAGTGTTGTTTTGGTTTAGTTACTATGACTTCATAAAAAGGATATCATACTGTGTGAAATATTTGGGAGCTTCCTGTTCATTTGATGTTATGTTGCTAAATCCATTGGTACTGCTTGCCTGTAACTGAGAACACCCATTGTGGCTGCTGATTAATAAACCCTTGGGTGAATTTCTCACAATACATTTCTCCATTTTCTTAGCAATGGGCAGTAGGGTTGTTTCTAGGTTTTGGTCTTCACAGTACAGTAGTGAACATTCTGGGGCATGTTCCCCGGGGCAACAAGCAAGAGCTTCTTGTGGCCTTGTATCTGGGAGAGGGAAGACCATGTTCTGTGACACATGAATGTTCAGCATTGCGATTAATGTCAGCCTGTGTTCTAAATTGGTTGCAATGTGGGAAAGCCCTTTGTATTTACAGCCCCACTAACATTTGGTATTGGACATTTTAAATTTGGTGTGATGACATAGGGATAAGATAGGGCCTCACTGTGGCCTTGTCATACATTTGTTTGATCCCTAAAGAGGTTGGCCATCTCTCTATGCACTTGTTGGCCACCTATGAGTAACTGTTCACAATATGGTTGTTCGCGCTTTTTGCACATTTTCCTCTTGAATGATTGTGTTTTTTTTTTTTTTTTTCTTGTTGGAACTTCATTCTTTTTAAAGCATTGTATCATATTTCATCAGAAGGCTGTACCATTATTTATAACATGAATTTTCTTTCTTATTTTTTTATAACATGTATTTCCAACTGGGGCACAAATTTGTTCTTGCAGAGTAAAAAACAAACAAACAAACAAACAAACAAAACCCTTACCCTTTTAATGTACAAAACACAGGTATACATACAGTATGTAAACCAATATGCAGTATATCTCATGAGGGATGATTAGATAAGATGTCTAGAACTGCTCAGGGTGGAGATTGATAATGAAAGAGGCTGAGAAACACTGATCTATAGCAATTTTCACAAGTATTTGACAATGAAGATATTTGAGGGCATATATACCTTTTCCCAAGTTCACGACCGACTCCTGGAAGTTGAACTATGTGGTCTGAACCTCTTAGACCTCCACCATACTTGCCAAACTGCTTTCCTAATCCATAAAGTTACCCCCAAGCAATTTATGAAAATGTCTGTTTCACCACATTCTCACCAGCCCTGGGTTTTATTAATTTTTAAATCTTTACCCACTTTAATGAGTATTAAATGAGTTCTTAATTTTTGTTATCATTTCTTTGGTCTCTGTAAAGCTGGACTTCTTAAATATATGTTTGCTAGTCAGTCTGTCTTTTGGAAGTGTTTTAGAATGGAAGAACTGCAGGCCAACATATCTGGAGGAAAGGGGATCCTTATTATCGAGGGGCAGAAATTTAGCTGAGTTGTGTCCCACAGTTATACAGAAAGCAGAACTTGTAAGTGATAAAGTTGGATATTTAGCCGAGGGGGATTTCCTGGTTTCTTCTTGCTGCTCATAGTAATATGTGGGCGGGAAGAACTCTTAAGCAAATAAAAAGACAGATTTGATGATTTGGGATCTCAAAAGAAGCTGATTCAGGAGACCCACTGTCAGGAAAGTGTCTTCCAAACCATCACTTACCAGGTGAACTTTAGCAAGTGTCTAAACCTTTCTGAGCCTGTTTCCTCATTTGTGCAATGGGAATGGGGGTAACAGCACCTACCTCATAGGGGCGTGAGGAGTAAATGAATAGGCTTGTGTAAAAGCTTAGCTATATGCCTGCAGGCCCAGCGGTGGCCTCACGGGGAAAATGATGGGTGGAATGCTGCTTCTGTATCCCTGCTTGGTACCCTTTGGACCCCAATTCCTGCTTGACTGCTATTAATTTACCCCTCCCCTCCCTCTACTCCTCCCAGGTATCTAATTCCCTGAGGCAGTGTTGGAACCGAGGATTCCAGCTGGGGATTAACTGAGGCAGATTAGAGGTGCACTGGCGGGGGTTGGGGGGGGGGTGTCTCTATCCTCTTAACCCTTCCCTCGCCAGAACCAGAGCTGGAGTACCTACACTGCTTCCTTTGACTTCAGGCTTGGGAGACTGGAGGCTGCTTCCAGAACTTCCCCCACTCCCGTCTGCGGAGGACTCTGAAGGACTGCTGGTTAACCCAGTAAAAAATTAGTTTCCCTCTCTGGGCCTCACTTTTTTCTTCTAAAAAATGGGCAGAAGAATGTGCAGATGAAACAGAAAACCTCGTGTCAGACTGAATGCCCTTGGAGGGGTGAGATTAGCTACACGAAGTCCATAGTTAGCATCTACTATGCTGGCAGGGCTGTGGTCATCCCATTTGAGGTTTCCCAGTTGTCCTCCACCCCCTCCCCAGGGAGGGAGCGGGCAGCATCCCGCACAGAATCACAGAAGTAACTACCAGAAGCCCTCAGAGTCAGCCATGGCTCCAGAAGGGTGGTCCAGTGATACCTGCTCCCACCCTAAATCCTGGTGTCCTCTATAGGGGGAGCTGGGAACCACTTCCCTAAAGGTGTCCCTGAATTCCTGGAGGGAACTGGGGTGCAGGCAGGGGGAAACCCAGACAGTACTATACGGAATCGTCTCCATCCCACCAGGCCCTGGAAAGTACCCCTCCTATGGTCCCCTAGCAGCTCCAGACGCAGAGCTGGGAGGGGGAGAGGGGGCGGCGCCTACTCTGCGGCTGCCAGAGAAGGGAGGACTGCGGGAGAACGCGGAGAAGGGGGGCGGCGCTGCGGCACCGCCTCCCAGCCCGCGGCAGCCCTAGCAGCAGGGGCGGGGGCATTGACCCTCCTCTGTCGTACCCTCCCCCGCTGCCCGGACTTCGCCTTTAATCCTGACCCGGGGAGAGGGCGCCCGATCCCCCCTCCACCTATGGAGCCTCTGCGAGCGCTCCCTGCCCCTCGACCCGACTGAAGCCCCTGCGTGACCCCCACCCCCCAGGTCTGTCGCACCTCCTCGGAGTCTCTGTGTCCCCATATGTCCGGTCTCCCAGATGTACTGTTTGTGACTGTGTATCCGGGACACCTGCACTCACCAGCTAGGGTGGCTGGCGCGATGGCCTAGCGGAGGGGTTCTGGGGATCAGTTGTGGGTCAGTCCCAGATCTGGAGTGTCTTCCTATGATTGTCAACCTCTATATCTGAGTGACACTGCAGACTGAGTCCAAGTCAGGCTCTGGGCGTCTAGGTGACACTCTGGAGACTGTGAGCATGTGGGCCCCCATGCGTCTGTCTGGGTGACACTCGCAGGCTGTCAGTGTGTATCTGTGTTGGTGGCATCCTGCAAGAGGTGTGCATGCTAGACACCCTATCGGCTGTGCGCGTAGGTCCCCATGTGTCTTGATGACACCCGTAGGCTGCGTCTGTAATACGCTCTAAGTGCCTAGTGTGCCCGTCTGCGTGCGTCGGTGTGCGTGGTGATCGAGTCGAAGCCGAGGAGGTCCGGGCCGCGAGTGTCCCCAGCCTTCTGCGTGTGTGTGTGTGTGTGCGCGTGTGTGAGCGCGCGCGCGCCGCGGAGAAGGTGGATCCGCTCTGCCCGTCTAGAGCCCGCCCCGGGCCCCAGGACCCGCCGCTGCGGCCGCTCGCCCGGCCTCCCGTGGCGCGGGACGGGCCAGGGATGGAGCTACCGCAGCCGGGGCCCGGGAGTCCAGCGGCCTGAGGAGCGGGCAGCGCGCGGGGCCGGGGAAGGCGGGCCGAGGGGAGGGTCCTGAGGACCCGGGGGGCGGGCGCGGCGCGCCCCCTCCCTGGCGCGCTCCCTCCCTTCCCCGAGCGCCCTCCCTCGCCGCCTCCTCCCGCCGCCTCCGGCCCCCCCTTGCCGGGGACCGAGCGCGCTCGCTCCGGCGCCGGCCTCGCCTCCTCGCAGCAGCGCCATGGTACGTCGCCGCCCCCACTTTCGTTTTCGCCCGGGGAGTTTTTGGGGTGGTGCGTGGGCTCCGAGCGAAAGTTGCCAGGTCTGGGGGGGCCGCCCCAAGGAAGGGTTCCATGCGGGGACACCCCCTTCCGCCCGCTGCCGCAGGACCCCCGCCCGCTGATGCCCCCCCTCGTGGCTGGGGGCGGAGCTGGCGCGCAGGGCACAGCGGGGGATCCCAAGTGGGGGGCCCTTCGCGGGCTCCGCGGAATTGGCGGGGAGGGCGGGGCTCCCGGGAGAGGGTCCCCCCTCAATCAGGCCGGGCCCCCGCCCCCTGTCCGGCAGGGCGGGAGGATGGAGGGCGAGGCCCGGGGCGCAAGACCCCGGAGCGCGTAGCCCATGGGGGAGCGACGCCCGGGAGGCGTCGTCAGGCGGGGCGAGGCAGGGGTCGTGGTGGCCCCCGCGGGTGCTCTGGCTCGGGCGAGCGCGGCGCGCCAGCTAGCGGAAAATGGCCGCTGCGGAGAGGGGCGGAGAGCGCGCCACGGTCGCCGCCGGGCGCCTTGAACTTGGAGTCGGGCGGGCGGCGACGCTTGGCGCCACGCAAGGGCAGCACCCTCCGGCGTGCCCTCACGCCGTCTGAGCCCCGCCCACTGGCTGACCCTCGCCGGGCCGCGGCGCTGCCAGGTCTCGGTCCAGAGGGGTCACCGGGTCTCGGCCCCCAGCGCACCAGGCCGACGAGAGTATGTGCCTGCACTTGAGGGTTCTGGTGTCTGGTCAACGGGTGTCAGTGGCATCTGCACTCGATGGGTGCACTTGGGGGCTCCAGAGCTTCTTAACGGATCAGCACGGAATCCGAGGATGCGTTCTTGAATCTGTGCGGCTAGGTGGTCCGGCCCCTGTCTGTGGGTACACGGGTTCCGAAGTGTCGGGTGTTCTCCTTTCTGTGTCTGAGCATCATGGCTGGGAGTTGTGTTTCGTGTGTAAGAGCATTGTGTAGCTCTGGGACAGTGTGCGTGTGTTTTTGGGTAACTGGGCGACGGTGCCATCTGTCCCTGTGTAATGGTGCTGTGAAGCTCTGTAGTTGCGTTGTATGTCCCTGGGTGACCGTGTGGGGTGTTCCCATGTGTGACGGTTGGGGTGTTGTTGGTGAGCGGGGAACGGTATCTTGCGGCTGCATTCCAGGGGACAGTTGGATGTCTCAGTATGCAGGTGACTGGCACTGAGTGACTATCTTGGGAATGGGTCTACACTCTGCCCCTTGCCTCTTCAGTTTCTTTTTTCCAGCCACGGGGCTGCTGAGCGAGGGGCTGGTGTTTCCTCTACCTTGGCAAAACTCTGTTCCCTCATCTCATCTCACCTCACCCCATTCCCTCCACTGCGCACCTGCCTCAAATCTTCACCCAGTGGGCTTGAGATTTGGGCTGGAGGTGGCACTGGGACGCAATCACTCCGTGGTAGCAATGTCTCCTGCCAGGGGCTGCGCGCCAGCGCAGACACCTGCTCCTGAGGAGGGGCAGGATGGCAGGGGTCCCTATCTTTATTGCCAGGATGTTTTGAGGGTGGGTTGCCTACCAAAACGCTTGGGCTCTTCGGGCCCAGGGGAGTGACCAAGGAGACCCCCTTATCTCCTAGGCTGGGGGCCCTCCCTTCAGTTCTGCCTCCCAGCACTTGCTCGGCATCCAGGCCAGGGGTGGGAGGTCCAAAGAATCTTTGCTGTGCCCCCCAACTCTAGGGCTTTTATATAATTTTCCGAATATGAAAGCCTTAAGGCCAGGCCAAGTCTCTGCTTTATACATAAAACCAGTGTGTGTCTCAATTTGAGAGAGCTTTTTGGGAAGAGGGAGGAAAAGGGGTTACATGTTGACACAGGGGTACATATAGTCACAGTGCTCAGGGTCACATGCTTCTGTCAGTTCCTTCACCCTCACTCAGGCCCTTCCACTTCATCCTCACCTTTCCATACACCAGCTGCCAGCACACATACGTGGTCTGCTTTATGCCACACTTGTCCCCATCCCCACTCATCTTCAGGTTTCCAGGGGACACATTCATGCATACACCATGACATACTCTCAAGAAGTGCCTGGTCACAACCACAGATGAACATAAGTGTGCACACACAGAGTTGCACACACACCCACATGGACCCATACTGACAGACACACACAGGTATGCAGACAGACACCTACATTGGTGGGAAAGGAGGACCCAGCTGTCAGGGGGAGTGAGTGGGGACTGCCAGGAGGGAGGAATAGGGTTGTGTGTGCTTTGTGTCATTGTGTGCATATGTGCATGCACCTGTGTATGAATACTAGATTCTGCTGGTAAGCATGTATTGTGTTTGGGTGTGATTCTGTGATTATGGGTGAATGTACATGTGTTGTGTTTGGAGTTGTGTGTGCACTTGTGTGGGTCTGTCAGTGTGGGGGTATGTATGTTTGTACATGTGTGTGTGTCACTGTGTGTGTGTCATGTTGGATCTGTATGTCTGTATCTGAGTCTGTATGTAAAAATCTGTGACTGTGTGGCATGTTTGTGTATGTGTGCATCTGTGATTGTGCCAGCCCTATGTCATATCCTACCTTTATTTCTCATGACCAAGGACCTGAACGTCCCCTTCTATAGCCTCAGTTTCTCATCTGCAAAATGGAAGCATATGGGACCCTCCATTAAAGGCCAAGGAGGAGTGGCACAGGACCTGGCCTCATGCTGTGTCCTCTGTTCTCTGGGTGTGGCAGTTGTGGTGTAACCATTCTGCTCCTATCATTGCTGCCTGAGCTATTCTGTGAATGCCACTCACTTTTTCAAAGTTAACTTTTTAATTACACTAACCATTCGTGAACATCTAAGGAGAGAACAAAAGTAAGAATGGAACCTTCCTCATCATCCCTACCCTGGTGGAACTCAAATCCAGGGAGGCCCATTGTCATCCCACTTTGTCTTAGCAATTGCAGGTGGAACAGGTACACATTCATGTAAAGGACACATGTATATTCTTATAAAAGATTCATGTATATTCTTATAAAGGGTACTTTATATCTTATAAAAGGTTTTGTTTTTTTGTTTTTTTGTTTTCATCTCAAATGACATCTTGAGTCTTCTGGCTGAGTCTGTAGCAGGGGTTCTCAACCAGGGGTGATCTTGCTCCCAGGGGACACTGGAAAATGTCTGGGGACATTTGTGATTGTCCAACTGGGGGTGTTCCTGGCATGGAGTGGGAGAAGGAATCTGGTCCAGACCTCACTTTCCCCAGAATGACTCTAGGAGATACCACCATGTGGGAGCCCCTCATTCTTTTACAGAACTGAGTAGCATTCCAGCCTGTGTCCACATCAGCAATGTCAGACTGGCCCCACACAGATGGACACATGGTGGCTGGCTCCAAATTGTTGCCATTAATGTTAGCGAGTTGCTGTCAACGTTACTTTGCATCTGTATCTGGACAATAACAGAAAACTAAGCGAATTCTAGGGAGAGTGCATTTTTATTTTCTAACAATTGAGTTAAATTGTGCTCCAAAATGCCAGGAGCTAAATCATGCACCCCTTTTCGGGGCCCTTCACACACAGGTCCAAATCCACCAGTTGTCTTGTTAAGAGACCATTGTGCTATGTGCAGGCACTATTCTGACCCCTGTCCACACTCGCTGGTTTGCCCACAATACAGGGTAGGAGCAGTCTTTGATCGCCCCATTTCATGGAGGAGGAGGCACAGGAAGGTTAAGCTGCTGACTGGAGGAGATACAGATTCAGGTGCAACCCTGTAGCTCAACAGGCCTGCTGTGGTCCTACTCTGTGCCCTGCAGGGTCCTCTCCTGACTGAACTTAGGGGTTGGCAAAAGCAGATTTACAGTTGTGAGAACGTGAAACACAATTTACTCTTTTATTTATTATTGTATTATAACTGTAAGCCTACTTTTTCCCACTCCCGTGTGTGTGCGTGTGTGTGTGTGTGTGTGTGTGGTATAGTTACTATTAGTGAACTTGCAGAGGGTTCTACCATCCACTACAACTATTATTAACACAGTCCTCATACATGTTACCTCAAGGACACCAATCTCCCCAGCCTTCCAAAATGGGTCCTAATGTTGCCATTTTACAGATGTGGAAACTGAAATTCCAACAGGTGCAGTTTGTACTCTCCAAACTTTACCTTGCAAAGGAACTGCCATTGCTGCATGAAAGTTTCAGAATGCTCAGAAATACACTAACTTTTAAATGCCTGAATTGGGGATTCTGCCATCTATGTGTTCCTGGCATTTTCTAAAATGATCAAATATTGCTTTATGTTATGTTGGTGTTTGGGTTCCTAGACACCTGCTTCCCCCTTTCATCCTGGGGTTTGAAATGCCCATTACAACTGCACAATGGGGGTTTAAAAAAACATTTTTGAAGCGCTCTTGATATGCTAAGTGCTGTTTGAATAACTGTCGGACACCCGCAGTGAGGAGCACTTGGAGCAGGGAATATGTGCTGTGGATGAATCCCGCTCCCTCCTAGTCCAGCATAGGGGTCCTAGACAAGTGGCCTTGTTCTGTGGGCCTGTTCTCTCCCCTGTAAGAGGGAAATATCAGGGTTGCTGGCATCTTTCACGCCCTGGGCATGGGGCATCTGCCCTATGTTGATTACAGGGTGTCATTGGCCTCAGGATGTTCAGAGAAACTAGTCAAAACAGCCAAGCTTTCTTTCTAACAATGTCTCAGGGCACATTTGATAGGAAGTCAAAGTTCTGCTAAGTCACGTTGTCCTTTATGCCAACTGACCGTATAGGGTGGACACTGCTAGGCCACTTGACACAGCAGGACAGCAAGGGATGGAAGTAAGGGCCCACGCCCCACTAGTCTGAGAGATGGGAAGGAAAGCTTAGGCAGCCTCTAAGCCAGGCTGGGAGAATTGAGGGTGTGAACCTGGGAGGGGGAGAGTTAAGGCCAGGAGTTGAGGCCAAGGTCATCAGGCACCCAGGGGCTCAGACTAGTGGAGGGCAGATCTGTGTGTAACTATTCTAGAGGGAAAATCATGGAACTTGAAAAATATGGGCTACTGGGTCAGATGGCCTGGCCCCAAGCCGTTTACTGTGCCTCTTTCCAAATCTGTGAAATGGGCACATGGCTGATGTTGCTGGGGGTCAGCAGACACCTGGAAAGAAGCTTCAAGGGTTTACCTGGCCAGTCTGAGGTTGTCTGGACATCTTCCTCCTGGGGTTCTGGGGAGACATTGGGAAGACCAAAGCCACCCCCTGCCCAGTGCCCCTTTACTGCTGGCCAACGAATAAAGAGCAGATTCCTTGAGGCTCCTGGGTTAGCTGGGGTTCCTCTGGCCATTAGGGGCGCAGTTAGAGCCAAGCCCCTCTGCCCAGGTACTGCAGTCTCTGGCTCTCGGGGACCAGGGAGCCGGGGGTGCAGGAGACCCTTCCCCTTCCATGCACCCCGGGACGTACATCTTTAAGGGCTTTCGGCGCGCTGCGCGGCCTCTGCACACGTCACTGCTTCATTCTCCACCTCCCCCCCCCCCACCCCCTTGGCTCGTTTCTCCAACTTCCCGGCCAGCTCCGGGCGGGTTGGCGGGTAGGGGGGGGGGTCATAAAAATCCACCTCCGTCCCCCAAATGTCCAGCAACAGCCCAGTGCTCCCTCCCCACTTGGGCGATCACTCCTGTGGGGCCCTCTGCGGTCTCATTGCGTACGGCCGCGGGTTCCCATCCGGTGTCCCGAGCCCAGCAGCTAGAAATTCATAATAACAGCAATAATGGGGTTCATGAGGCATAAGGGGAGCGGCTCTCCTTCCTCGTTCGCGCTCTTATTTTCCCTCTTTTCTTTGAAAGTTGGATGTTGAGAAGTGGGAGGTTCGGGTGTGGGAGGAGAGAGAAATTGGGAGGGAGGGAGGGAGGGGAGAGAAATTGGGGGGAAGGGAGGGGAGGAGAGACAGAGACACAGACGGAGGAGGGGAGAGGGAGAAAGAAGCTGGGGGGCAGGAAAAGAAGAGAGGGAGTGAGAGACGCAGGAGAGAGGGAGGGAGAGAGCGGGAGGGAAGAGGGAGGGAGACCGAGGGAGGAGGCGGCGAGGAGCGCGCGCTGGCCGCGGCCGCGGGGCGGGGGGGTGGGGGGGGGTTGGAAAAATGACTCAGTAAGTTCAGCGCGCCCGCTCCGGCCGGCCCTGCGCCTCCCGCCGCGCCCGGGATGTATTCGTCCCCGCTCTGCCTGACCCAGGTACGCCCCCGGCCCACGCCGCCCGCGCGCCCAGTCCCGCGTTCCCCGCATCCCGGCCCCGGAGTTTGGAAGCTCGAGGAGGCGGGACGAAAAAGGCACGAGTTCTCCCGCGGCCGGGGCCGGGATGCCCCAAACGCGGACCAGGAGCCAGTGGGGGATGGGCTGGGCCGGGACCCCCTCCTTCACCCCAGACACTCACCGGGGACTCCTGCTCCGCAGCTCGCCCCTGCACCGCGACCAGGACCTCCCCCATTCTCGGACGTTTGGGCGCCGGTTACAAGTTGCCCCCCCCCAAGGCAGGATGAGCTCCCCACACACTCTAGAAGGTCTGAAGGGCGCCCCCAAAGACAGGGTTCTGCGTGAACCCAGTGCGTGGACCGGGGCCTGCCTCTAAGGAATTGAGGGGGTACTGGCTGGCTCCTGGGCTCCCCAGCACTCTTGATGTGTTTCCTGGACCCACTCCTCACCAAGGTTGCGCCCTGTCACTCCAGCCCTGACTTCAGCCCTGGCTGCCTTTTCCCCCCATTATTGGCCCACGTGTGCGTGGAGGGGAGGGGGAGGGGCGCGCGAATTTGGAGGTACCATCGGTGGGGGGAAGGGTGCTCGATCTCCCGCTCCCCCACAACCCCATGCTCCCACCATAGTCCCGTTGTTTTCGCCGCATCGATTTGGGGGTTATTGAGCCGCAGCCGGGAGGAGCCAAGAGGCCTGCGCTCCGGGGGCTGGCGGGCACTGCGGTGCTGCTCACGCCCTTGCCCACGGGCACAGCCCCTGTCCCCTTCCGCAGCCTCTCACCCTTGACCATGCTCTCAGGCTGCCAAGGCTGATCCCTGGTGCAGAGATGGGGTAGAGGGACTGCCCTTCCCCAGGCCACACCCGGAGGTCCCAGCTCCTTCCCAGACAACACCGTCCTTCTACTGGTTCTATCTTCCAGCTTTGCCCCCACCCCTTATCCTGTGTGTCTGTAGGCCAATGGGCTTCCGGTCTCAGTTTCCCTTGAGGTGACTTGGAGCTAAGGCAGTTTCTGGAGACAGGGACAGCATGGCCTCCAAACTGTAAACTGCAGTCCTGGATGTCCTGAGGAGCACTGTGTGTGAGAGCACAGATGTCCAGTTTGGGCCGCAGGGACTATCAGTCTTTGCCAGGGGTCCCCCTGTTCAGGATAGGGTCTCTGTCATTGGCCTCCTCCAGCACCCACTGTGGGGTTTCTGGCTCCAGGCAGAGACAGTGAGGGCTGTTGCTGAGGGGGTGGTCTCAGGCTTGTCCTATGGACCGTCTCCTGGATGACCTTGGGCAAGTACCTGCTCCCCTCCAGGCTTCCATTTCACTCTGAACAACTTTGGGAGGGGGTCCCTCAAAAAAGTCATCACTGGCCCATCTCAGCCTCCCAGTCATCCTGAAGTTCCCCCAATAACTAGGGTTCTAGTCCAGTTGCTGCAGGGCCTTAGGCTCCCCTGGCTCAGACCTTAGTGGGTGAGTGGCCTGAGTGGCCCTGGGTACCCCTGCCCCCTCTGCCCTTCTTGCGCACTCCCTAGGGCCAGGGGTTGGGGGCAGGCAGAGGAAGGCTATTCCAGGCAAGGAGGTTGGAAGGCTGCCTGTTGTCACTGCGCCCTGGAATTCCCCCATCAGGACGCTGGGAGACAGGCCTCTATCCACGTTGCATAGAGGGGGTGGCGGGGAGAACCAGAGCCCTGGCATCACCAATGAACTTGGGCAATCACTGGGCCTGATTTTCCCCAGGAGCCCAGGCAAGGATCAGCTAGGTGACTCTCTTGAAGTCACAAAAATCAGGTTGCAGGGCGCAAGGGACTAGGAGACAAGGAGATAGAAACAGGCAGAGAACCAGAGCGCTCCCTGCTGGGATGGGGAGAGAGCAGCGCAAAGGCAGGGGCTCCCCCTCCTCTCTTTATTCTTCTATGTGCCCTCCACCCTGGAGGAAAGCTTCCCTAACCTCCTGTCA